>VZRX01020701.1:0-34180 GCA_013398075.1 Notiomystis cincta
TTAAATAATAGATCATAATTTAATTAATTATAATATAATCAATTCATTAATAAGTGGTTTCAAACAAAGACCTAAATAATGAATTTTAGTAAGTTTTGAATCCAACAGGTATTAAAAAGCTGCATTTGACTTTCATTCTCATTTCTTTAGAGATAACAATAAAATTCTAGCTGTAACTGAGAGAGTTTTTAAACTTATATTTGTTTGGAGAGGCCTCTAAAGTAGGCTGCAGTGTGATGTTGAGATTAATTTTGTGGGCAGCCACACAGCAGTTTGACTTTTTGTGGTTTACAGGAAGCCAACAATACCAAAGTTATCAAGATTAATGCAGGCACCTAAAGCCTGACTATTTGTCCAGGCCCTTTTGTGACATCTGAAACAGCTTAATAAGGCAGATTTTTAGAAAGGAAAGGAGAGTTATTGCAACAGACTAAAATCAACAACAAAAAAAATCTATTAGCATCTTGGTTCAATTTCTGTCTCAAATTTGCCACTCAGTTTCCTGCTAATTCCAAAGGGACATCTTAATTCTAAAGCATAATGGGCACTAAATCGTTCCTACTTACACAAGTGTTTGTTGTACAAATACTCATTCAGGATGAGCTACTTTTTTCTTCCTTCTGTTCTTCAGGGACATAAACTCCCCAGATAATACTGAATTTACCTATTGATTAAAAGCCATCAGAAACCTCTTACGTTGTTGTTGTTTAATCCCCAAAGTGAAGGCAAAAAGAGAGGCAAGGAGCCACATTTACCACAGAGTGAACAAGGACATGGCAGAAAATTTGACAGGCTACCTCATTTTAGCAGCTCTGTGCCAACTGTACATGTGCTTTCCCTCTTGCAAATCTGAGATGATTTGAGGTTGCTTACCTTGAATTGATTAAGTATCTTATTACTATTTTAACTAATCTTTTATATTTCACAGTAATGCTTCTGTTCTGCTAAAAAAAGAGAAGGATATCTTTAAAATAAGTCATCTTCTGTGGTTATAACACAGGGAATACAAGGAACTGGATATTTTTATGAGGTGCCTGAGGATGCCTGAGGATGCAACTCTGGCAACTGAAAAAAGAAAATATTTGTTTTATTTAAAGAGCAAAATGTTGTAGTACTAGTTTCAAATAAAATCGTGATATCAAAAGAGCCCATCCTGTCTTCTCTGTAGTTGTTATTTTAAAATATGCACTGTAAGTTCAGAGAGGTCATCTGAAGACCTAAAGAATATACTGTTGTTGCACCAGACTAAAGTATTTCAGAAGAAAAAGAAATCCTGCACTCTAAACTCCTGATCTAATACAACACAGCATTGTATTAGAGAGAAAATCCTCCTGGTTTGAGATAAATACCATACCTGTACACTCCTATTCATAAATTAAGTCCTTCAGAAACACAATGCAAGATTTGCTAAGTCTTGCAACTGGTTTTATCTTATATTGCTACTACACTATTGAATTATTTCACTAAGAAAAATTAGCAAGATTTAGCACTGAAAGCAACACCTGCCCACGTCAGCAGGTGTAGTGGCTCAAAAGAGCAGTGGCACTGAACTTGATTCATTACTCAATATTACAGCAATCTTCTCAAGTCCTAGTTGCAAAGGTAAAAATAAGAAGATCTATGAGAAACATGAGAACCAGAGGAAAATTCTCCTGGGTCAGAAAGAAGCGACAGCAGACGAGACTTTATTTGTTTGTGAGATTTAAGCTACTTTTTAAAAACTTCCCTTTTTTCTTTTCCCTGCACAGGAAGGGTGAGCACGACCACCAGGTAGGATACACCATGTTCTGTAAAACAAGCAGGAATATAAAGGGGTCTTTGATGAAAACATGATTTTTCATAAATGAATGATTTTTACTAGCTAAATCAATAATCCTAAACTTTGATAAACTGTAAATAGGGCTTTGGTTTCTAAAAAAGACTCAAAAGAATACAATGGAAGGGAGTTGTTTAGTTTCAGTACTCATAGTTTCAATTATCCCTAACTGCTTGGGAAAAAAACCCTGAAGAGGTGTTCAAGTCTACTGTTCACCATTACTCAACTGCAGAAGAATCCACACCCTGCTTAATACACAGGATTTCATGAAGGTAATAATGGAATTTCTCCACATTCTTTTTGCACCTAACCCCAACAAGATGTCAATGCCATGTTCAAATCAGGACTGCAAATAAGTCCAGTCAATCCTAAACAGGAGGAAAGTTATTTTAAAATATTTGGTCACCTGAAAAACAAGCTTCATGGGTTTGGTAATTTACATGTTTGAGGCAATTTGTTTTTCTCAAAGGTACCAGAAAAATATTTTCATGCTGATAGCCAAAATTACCAACTATTTTACACTGAAAATACAGAAGACAGAGGGGTATAACAGAGGTCATAGATGTGAGCTTGATGCAAGCATTTCAAAATTTATGAGTACTTTGAAATCAAATAATTTTAAAATTGTTTTTTACTTTAATGTTTGTATATTTAAATTTTTTATGTGTATATAAAGTTGCTAAAAGTTCCAGCATTGCCAAAACCCAGTTTCTCCTTAGTAACTATGTCAATAGTGTCTAAGCTTGTAAACACAGCAAATAAACTCTGAAGGGAATGCAGACAGATTTCCCATCAGAGATCACAAGAGTCACAAGGTATTTGAAAGAGCCAAAGTAAACAAAGAGGCAATGAAAAAAAAAATAGATTAATTCTAGCCACTTATTTCCAGATCTTAGCTTAATGAGTATATTTGATGATGGAAGTAAAAAGGTGGCATTGTCATTTCACCAAAAGCAACAGAACAATAGAAACCTCAGTACTCAAGACAGTCCATAAGTATTTCCTGCCTTGCACTAATTTGATTTTTGCACTGCTTAATGCATAATTCCACTTAATTTGATTTTTGCATTGCTTAGTGCAGAATTCCACTTAGCAGAGCAAGGAAAATATTCTCATGTCCTAAAACATTTCATCAAAATCTCATTTTCTTCCCCTTCTCCACCCAGCCACATTTCTACCCAGCCATCTCACTCCACATAGCAACTGGATTCAAACTGTCCACAAAAGAAAGGATTCTGGTGCCATAGCAAATTATGGCACTCGAATGTTTTCTGTCTGGACTGAATTAGGGAGTGCATGTTATTAGTGCTCCCAAAAGCCTGCTGGTATCCCTGAACTCCTCTGCTCTTACACTGTATCCATGCTTGTACTACATTGTTTTTCTCCAGAGTAAACTATGATAAAACCAATCCCATTTTCTCTGATGAAGAAAAATCATGACATATATCATTAATGGATGAGAAACTCCCTCAGTGGACTGTCTCCATCTGCTTGAAGTTTGAGAGCAGTCTGGGTCATCTCCTGCATGTTCAAAACGAGCCCACATCCACATCAGTGCCTGAGATGCCAGAAGGAGCAGCCTGAATATTTGGCCTTCAGTTACCTTCAGAGACATCTCCTCACTTTGAGAGATGGGACACATGCAACCCTGTGCTCATGTTCACATATACACACACAGAGTCAATACTATTTACCAATAGCTAGTCCCAGTAATTCATTAGAAAGGTGGTCATATGCAAGTCCTATAAAAAGCCTCTAAATGGAGGATTCTCAGTGAGTCTGGAAGATGAGAACTCCAGATACAAGCTGAAAAACAAAGAACCAGGTCTCTACAAGCTCACTATTAAATGTGATCCTATAAATCCTAGTTTTTAAACAAAAATTCATTTCAAGCCATACCATTGCAGAAAAAAGTCATCTTGTCCTTAAAGAGAGCTAGTAAGTAATTTTTTGCAATGACGCCTTTTTTTCCCAGCAGTTTGTGAAAATAAAATATGAGTGATTCAAGCCCTAACACTTACAGGCACCAATGGCTTAATTATTTAACAGTTCTTGGACTGCTGATATTTCCAGCTTGTGGACTTGGTTACAGGCTCAGAGCTAGGGAATTGTGTTAGTGAAAACAGATTATTAAATAATGAAATACAGGCTTTGAAAAGCCTCTGAGATGTTTACCTTTAGGAATAAAACCAGCATTAAGAGATTTCTAATAAAATATTGAATGAATTAAGGGACTTCCTTTTTCTGTATGCAGAGGTTACATTTAAATCCCCTTACTGCATAGCAGCCTTAGGCAACACAACCTGACTTGACATTCTGTTGCCTTGAAAAGGATGAAGAAGCCAGGTTTTTCTACATGAAAGGCAGGCAGGACTCTTCCTTCTACTCTTTACTTGTTCTCTAGGCTCCCTTGTTGAGCAGGGCTGTAGTGATAAAAACTAAAAACCCTGGAAAGACTTTGCCTGACTTTCACTGGGTTTAAAGTATTTGTGGGTTTATTTTCTGGCATTTGTGTTGCAGCAAAGCTAACTTGTTTGGGAAGCTAATAACTGAGGCAGCCCTAAATCATGTCAAGCCACATCAGTCTTTGTAAGAGCAAGAATGCCTGGCCATCAGTGAGCATGAAAAAAAAGAGACTAAAGGCCTGCAGGGTCAGACCTTGTCACACAAGTTTGGTGGAAGTGAAAAAAAAAAAATTAGGCTGCTACTCCAAGTCTCTAAAATTTGTTTTTGAGAGCAAAGAAAAACAGTAATGGGACTTCTGCAAATATATTCCTACAATTTTCCCCCTTCCAAACATTAACCTTCAAAAATCTCTTCAATGTCAGAAGAAATACAACCTCGCTTTGTAACACTTTGCCTGAGACGTGATGATCCATTAGCAGCACTGCAGAGATCACTGATTCTTCCGTCACAGTCACAAAAAATACAGCTTTCAACACCTCAGTTTCAGCTAACCATTGTCCAGTTCTCTCCCTGAACCACGGGCAGCCTGCTCCCGTCACTGCAGCTTTTCCTGCCACACAAAGGACTCCGCTGGTACAGCTGTGAGATAAGATACAAAAGGGTGCAAGTACTCTCCCAGGTGCAGGCTGTCAAACACCAGCTCTGATTCCCACCTCCCCCAAAAGTCCTGAGGAGTAAGCTAAGTTTGGCTGGCAAACTGCCTCAGTGATAGTGGCTGTGGCAGGGGTGACACTGCAGGAATCCTCAGAGGTACTGACTCAAAATATGACGGTCTCCTGATAACACCAGCTATTGTGATATGCACAAAAGCAGCAAGAGAAAACCATTTAGGTATCTGCAGGTAGGTGTGAGGCTCCTCTTCAAAAGTCTCCTTCTTGAAAGGATTTGGTCTTACTGAGAATGGCTGCAAAGAGGTCTGTGACCTCTGCAGAAGGATTTGCCTGTGGAGGATATGTGAAGCATCACTGGGCTAGAGACCCACTCCTCATCCTCTCCTGTACTGCCAGGTCTTACAGCTCAGCACAGGCTCACTTGCTCACTCTTTGCTTGGGATTTGCTTACCTCAGATGAAATATTCTGGCATTTTATAGAGAAAAAGATAAAGAGATGAACTTTGACACTGAAGGAAGGAGTATATGCTCCCTGCCTCTTCCTCTCCCATGCTGGTATGGAAAGGCCTGTCCTGCTTCCAGGGGAGAATAAGAGGAAGGGAAGTAGGGAACGGGGAAGTAGGAAACAGCAGACTCAAACTGGCCACTCCAGGGTGTCATTAAGACTGTGCACAGTCTTGTAACTTGTGCTGGAAGAACTAACTCAAAAACACAGTTGCAGACATTCCGGTGCTGTTATTTCTTTGCCATATTGGTTTTAAGCTGGTATTTAGAGAGCAGATAAAGTGTTTATTGACCCCTAAAACTCGCAAATCTTGGCAGAAAAACTCTTGGTGGAGTGTATAAATTGTACAAAATAGTTTAGTCTTCTCTTAAGCCACCTCACAGGGAGCAGAGTAAAGGCATGACTGTCCAAAGCCAAAGATGGATCCAAAAGGCTGCTTAACTGCATTGGCAGACTCTTGTCAGTTGGCTTGCAGGGAAATAAACTCCATGCTCTTAAGCCTGACTGCAACATATTACTCAAAGAGGAGAAAGAAATTAGAAGAAATAATCTTTTCTTTCACCAAAAATGGAATAATTACAAACTTCTTCAGAATAGAGTATAAAGAACTCAAATCCATTATAGTTACTTGATACCGAAATGGGATCAACTCTGCCAATTTTAGTCAGATCTAGCAGCTCATCCCATCAAAGTTGTCAAAAAATAGTGTACTAGTTGAGAATAGCAAAGTTAACAAAACAAAGCCATTTCTGAATATCACACATTTATATTAAGCTGTAAACCCACATTTTCCCAGAGTTTTTACAGATTATTTTCAGTATTAAGTGTAATCACAAGTAGTTGCAAACTATGTTCCAAGAACAAAATAATTGCACAATTCTACCACCTCTCCCTACTCAATTCTACTCACCTCTCCCTACTAGAAGCATTGGTTGAAATCTTATTCAACAAATTTTTAAAAAATTAAGAAAAAAAAAGAACTATAACTTTCTCTTCCACTAGGTTGAAATGGCTGATTTAGAGACAACAGAGAGAACACTCCCCTACAGACTGATGTATTACAGTGCATAAAGTGGGATAGTCTACCCAAAAGATAAGAAAAAACCTTTTGAGTTCTGAAGAAAATTTGAAGAAAATAACCATATATGATAGCCTTAAGAACACAAAAACATAAAAATCCTACTGGGTTTCAAGTAGCCAAGTATTCTGTTTCTCCTTCAAGAGCTGTAGTGGTTTTTTTTTTAGAATTCTCCTGCCTAATTCCTTCAGTATTTCTATATGGACCTCCAATCTATGGTTCTGTCTAATTTCTTTTAATCTGTTGATGTTGTCTGCTTCCACAGTCTCCTGTGGCAGCACATAACAGACATTAACCTTGCACACTGCACAGTTATGAAACAAGAAGCTGACTTAATTAAGGACAACAAAATTATGCTATAAATTCAGGGTTTGGTGAATAATTGGTTGCATTTGAACTATCTTTTCTACAGCTTTGTAAAAATCAATTTCATCTCATTCAGCCTTCTCCTCCTCATATTTGACATGAGTCCCAGACATACCAGTCTCTCCTTGGGATGCTACAGCCCTAATTATTTTGTCAATCATTTTGCTATTTGCAGGAACTGCCTTACAACAATAACACTCATATCTTGTCTTTTCTTTTTCTTTCCTAAATACTTAAATCACATTAGGAAAGGCTCTGTTGTACTGCAGCACTGTTGGTTCTTATCCCAGGGCATAGACAGGCATGACCTACATGGTTTTGACTGAAGGTCTCATGCAGAAGGTACCATAGTAAGGGTCCAGGCACAAGCCTTTGATCCAACCCAACACCTCTGCACAGACAAAATGTTAACATTTTTGAATAATTTCTGTCATGAGGAGTTTAAAGACACCTTAAAACAGTTTTTACACACTATATCAAGGCTTAAGACCTCCCTCCCTTGTGATGACCTCTTCTGTCACAGCCCAGAAGTTTGAGCCCATCCTACAGGCTGCAACTCCCTCTATCCCTCATGAGGCCACACTGAATTTGGCACGGGCTGAGTAGTAACTCAGAATCGCTTCCCCAGAAGAATGCATTAGTTCTTCTCCACAAAAGGTCTCTAGCATAGGGAGAAAAAGGCTAAAATAAAGAGTTCTGTGCCTGTGTTTTCCTTTAACTGTATCTCAGCCTTGCCTACTATGGAGCAGGCAATTCCCCTCAACCCTGAGTAATCCTCATCTGCAATAGGGGACCATATCAAAAGCCCTGTATTCTTCACTATGATTAAAAGACAGATAAGTAGCAGAAGCTCTAGGGAGTCACTGCAAAGGAGGATACCTCTATTTCATACTAACACAAAGGAAAGCCATGAAAGACACAAAGAAAAAAAATCAGACCCATTAGGGTCTAAATATACACTCAACAAAATTTTGAAATCCAAGACTTGTCAAACTAGTCAGCTTTCATTTTTATGGACATCTTGGTCATGTCTTTTTCTGAATCCATAATCTCCTTTTGTTTTCCCTGTAAGAAGTCATTCCCAATACTTGTTCCTGTACAGTTGCTACTCCCATGACATATTCCCTGTCAGAGTTTGTCTCTGTACTCATCACCTCAGCTGGGATGTAGATTTTTTGGCATAGAATGTGTGACTTACACAAGAGTCATTAATTCTTGATACATCTGCAAAGCTCTTGATCTTAGTCTTAGTCCTTTATGCAAACTCTTAAAAAAGGAAAAGGAAAGGCAGATTGCAACATTAATTTATCTTTTTGTCTGCCAGAAACAAAGAAACCAACTGGCAAAACCCCGTTCCACCTCCGCATTTCCCAGGGTTGCAATTATTATGGCTAGAGAGTGTCAAGGCTATTTAGGGTCCAGGGCAATTTATAATTTAAGAATTTCCAAAAAAGGCATTGACCTTTCTTAATGTTAGACAATACTAATACACCTAGACACTGTTCCTCTGGAAAAATAGTGGCATTTTTGGATTATTTGTGCAATTACTTTTTTACAAATACGTTCTTTGTTGCACTGTAAAGTAGTAAGGCAGTGTCCAAAGAAGCATCCAATAAAATTGTAATTGTCCCTGTTTTCTGAGGATCTAGCCCAGTAGCTTTCCAAAGCCCACAGGAAAGCTCTCAAGTATAAACACACATTATGTAGTGTCACCAGAGCAGCACACTGTCCACCTAACACAGACCACAGATGCAGAATATCATGTGCTACCACAGAGCAATTAAAATTGCTTTCATTGTCCCAGTACATCAGTGATGGGGCAGAATCTCTCATGTGTTTACCAGGGAAAGCCACACAGCCAAAGTGTACCAGAAATCTTACCAAACAGATATACAGAAAAGACTCAGAGTCTTTCCATTCATATCTTGGAACTGGGGGAAAAAAGAGAAGAAAGGAAAGAAAAGCTTCAATTTAGCAAGCCATGCATGTTTTTCTGAAGCTCTATTTAATAGTAATTTATTATTATTATTATTATTNTGGTCAGCTTTTTTTCACCTGAAGGCATGATTTTCCCTCTTTTCCTTTGCTTGTAATTACGATATCATAAACGCCACTGTGCTTTCTTGGATTAATTTAACATACAAGAGGCACTGTTGCATTCTTCACAGCATTTATCTCCAAGAGCTGCACATGCAGGAAATGACCTGTGAGTATAAGAAACAGATGGCTTTATTTTTATTTTCTTTAATAATCTGGGCAGACTGTTCATATGTCAGAATCACAGTTATGCACAATGAACCTCTGAACAATAGTCCAGTGCATCCAGATGTGTCTGGTGTTTGGGCCAAGACATTCTAGTGCTTTTCAATATTTAATTCAGGCTATGATTGACTGGTTGATGGAGATTTTTGTCAAATATTTTCAGAGCAGAGTCTATTGAAATGGCTTGTCTGGTGTCAACAGATGGCAAACAGGAGAGATGAGAAAACCAGCTCTTGATTTTGCACCCTGCTTTCAGACATTGATATACATGGATGAGACTCCCCTTGGGCATTCTCTGAGCTGAACAGTCCCAGCTATCCTGTGAGAGTCCCTCAGTCATGTTAGAGGCCCTTTGCTGGGCTCCCTTCAGTAATTCCATCTTTCTCTTGTGCTGGGGAGCTGCACACAGCACTCCAAGGGTGGCCTCAGAGGTGCTCAGTGGAGAGGAAGTATCACCACGCTCCTCCTAAGACAGCCCACCAAATAAATACACAATGCACATCAAATACAGCATCATGAAGATATGTAGGACACAACTCTCATGACAAAATAAGCAGGGTTTTGCTCTTTGTGATAAAAGGCTGCTGCCAACCTAAATAGCTTCCATCTGACTTGGATCTGATGCCAGATGCAGAGGCAGATCGAGACAGTCATAATGGACAGGAGGGCACAAGGAAAATCCACACAGAATCTGCTTGGGGACAAGTGCATGGGACACTTGTTCTGCTGCAACACCAGGGAGGAACTGTCCCCTCCAGCATCCCCAAAGAGAAAAACATGGTAGCAGAGTGGGAAGAACGAGAGTAGCTTGGAAGTTAGTACTCTATTATTCCCTGAAGTGGGGTAGCTTTGGGCAGCTTTTTACAATATAGAGAAATAAAGTTCTTTCCTGCTTAAGGTGAAATTTGCCCCTAAGCTACCCAGGGGCTGATACAGCACTGCACTGGCCTGAATCCAGACTATAAATAACTTGCCTTAGTCTACATCTTAAAACCTCCTTAACTACAATCTTTCAAAATAAATTAAGCTTAATGCACCTTGAAACATCCACTTTCTATTGTCTTAATCACACATTATCAGCTTAAAAAATCATATTTTTTGAAAACAGATATGAAAAAATGAACTTGCATCTTTTAATATATCAGATTTTTTGTCGTCTGACTAAATATTTTCATATATTGCAAGGGTTTTATTTTGTCCATTTTTCTAGTAATTCTAGGGAAGTAGTAAATAAAAACTGTAGGTTTCTTAGTAGACATCTCTTCCATAAATAAACCTTGCTTCCTGCTATTTCTTGTGTTTGATTAGCTAGAAATAATTGCTCTCAGACTTCCATGGTCCATTATGGCTCTCTGCTCCCAAGACCTCCCCTTGGCCTGACTTACAAAGGGCAAGAAATTGGCTCTTACACTTTCTGACATGTGGCTGGTGAAATCTGCAGGGAAGACATGTAGTGCTGAAGAGCACATTAATCAAAAATCAAAATACAACTGTCCCTCTTTACAAGGACAACTGAACAATTCACACTGGTTTTCAAACAGACTGGGTTCTTCTGCTTTTATGGAAGACAATAAACAGACTTCCTCATAAATATAAATGCAAAGGGCCAGGCTCCACAATAGAAGTTTAAATCAGGAGAGACTATGTTCAAGTCAATGCAGCCAAGCTGGTAGATTGGCATGAAAACCAGCTAGCAAATCATCTTTAGGCAACAAACAAGAATTTTGACACGGACACATTTTGTTCTCTAGAAACTGGCATGATTTTTCAAGTAATGCAAGCATAATTTGGTACCAGATACACATATATTGCCAAATTACAATCCCAGCTTTTGGAACTGTTTAGAAATGTGTCTTCACTGAATCCTACACAAAGAGCTTTACATGAACAGCTATTTTCTCTTTCAACATTGTGGTTCCTGCAAGCATGAAGAAATCTTTATTTCCCTAGCCTCAGGGACTCCAGTCAGTATTACAGCTAAAACTTTTAAGAGCTACAAAGGAGTTTCCACAATGCCTTCGAGATTAAACTACAGCACTGATTTCAGTCTTTCAATCAGCGAGCCCCACGGATTTTTTTCTGTTTCCACTTGATCCAAGTGTCTTGATCTCAGAAGACATCACTGCTGTTGTTCCAGTTAAACTATTTCTCATTGAACAAAGTCCAAGCAATGCAAAATACCACAGGAACATGCATTTTCAGAGAATAAAACTTTTGATGATAATATGAACTCACTGAAGTACTCCCACAACTGAATAAACCTCTTCAACTTCTGTTTGAAGAGTCCAGCTGGATCTGGTCTTTTTTGTAACCTCTGCAGAATTTGAGTCTTACAGAGAAAGAAGATGGGGAATTGGAGAAGGGGCAAGTTGTTTGTTTGCTATACCCATGCTCTCAAAAATTATACAATCTGTACTCCCTTAATTTTTTCCTCATAGAAGAAAAACATTCATCTGGGAAGACAGTTCCCATAGAAATCAAGCTCTGTTTGCGTGACCATTTCTTCCTGAATATTCTGTCAGGAGGGAATAGCAGTATGGGATCAGCTGGAAATTATCAGAAATTCACCAAAACAGATCTGCTCTGCCTCTTTTATTATCTTTCTTCATCCCTTTTAGGGGTTCCACATAACAGAGACACAGACCTTCATTTGTGTGATTTCCTCAGCCTAGACCAATAGCAGTTTTTAGCTACTTTGCCCCATTGTTTCTCTGAAACAGACCTTTAATGAGCACAAACCCAGAATTACTGACAGTCAATTGGCAGAGGGCACAGTCACAGCACTTTATATACTGATATAAACCAATAAGAATATTCAAAATGCCTCCCAAAACCAACAAAAGGCCATAAACCCTATATATTTTCTAACCATTTAGCATCAGTGATGATGATTATCTGTTACAACATACAGGTTTTAAATACAACTATATTTGATGGTTTTTACTGTGTATTAGTAATGTTATAAATCTGTATGAACTTTATTCCCAGACAGGTGGACTTTAATGCTATAATCCTGCCAAGAAAAACATTTCACATTCACTGAAGTAAACAAGGGCTCTACAAATGTAGAAGTCATTTACCAGATGTTACTATTTGTCTTACAATCTGTCTTTGACTTTTGCTTATTTTCTCTTGACCTTGTAGGCTTCTCCCATACACACTTGGCACAGAAAAACAAACGTTAAACCCTTGAAAGCCAGTGGTTAACGAGCTCTAAAGTTCCCTGAGACCCAATACTTATACCTTTCTGGTGTGTCAGAAGAGCTACTCTTACCCTTCCACCAGCACAAAAGGATCACTATATCCCATTCCTGCCTTTTTTTAAATTATGCCATACACCTTCACTCTTGCAGGTTTTCCAGGGTTCATCAAGGTATTGAATAAATAAGCCAAATAAAATCCCAACTAAGAAATGCACCCAAGTTACCTCACTCAAAATCACAAAAAAAAAGGAAGACTAGATGATCTGTGTATACTTACAATATATTTCATTATTTACAAAGCAGTCTTGAATAATAACATCAGTAATTCAACAACTGAAGTCAATACAGGTATTTCCACTTCAGACTTTTCTCAAAACAAATCTCTCCTCCTAAATAAACAGGACTCTGCAGGTGGTCATAAAGCTGCACAGCATTTGAAACACACACAGAGTCACTCACTGATACATTTGCTCATACCCACACAAGCATTCAGCACGAATTCCTGCTGTGGTAGCCAGACCTGAGGGTCATGTGTGGATCACTGCCATGATATGTTTCACTGAACTGAGAACCTTCCCCTCACTCATCACAGATGGAAGTAACAAGTACTGCCACTGAAACTATTGAGCTTCTGGAACCACTGAGAAGTCTCCAAATAAATAAAAACTAGTGTCCAGAATAGTCTGAAAGCAGCTGTCATAAACAGAGGAAGGAAATACAGGACAAGTGAGTTATGAAAAGTACTTTCTTCTACATCATAATTTGCCTGGGTTCTGCTTTCACCAGCTCCATTTGAGCAGCTCCAGAGAATGTAGAATGCTGCTATTTAAGCTGTGCATGCAGAAGAGGGGTTTAGCCACATACTTTTAGCACTCTTTCTTCTGTTATCAAAGCACTTTCTTTTTTTCCCAAAGGCCTACTAAAAATGTTTAATAGCATGGGAAAAGAGTTGAAACAGAAAGCAGGAAACATCTGGAGCCCCATCTTTCCATGTGCAACAGTACTGAGAGGACAATGCTGTAGTCCATGACTGTGGACCACTGGGTGATTGACCCAGCATTGTGCTTGAGATGATTGGGAGAAAATATTCCACCAAATTCTTGTTGTTAGATTTGCCATACACAAATGATATATAGTCCCAGTCCTTGTGTTGCAACCAATCCTAGGAAAAAAAGTGGATTTTAAAAGGAAGCAAAAAAAATAAACAAAAACAATCCAGAGACTGAAATCAGCCCAGGCAAAAAGCAAGACACAGCTGTATTAAAGGAACAGCCTAATTCAGCAAAAATGCTCTGACCAGAACTGTAACCATGGGGCCAGTCCCTGAACAAAGCAACAGACACTGAGATTCTCATGTGTTACATCCAAGAAGAACAAAGCGTCACGAGAAGGAAAAACATCTTGGTTGGAACCACTACAGTGAGTCAGCTGGGGCTGGGAACAATCCCAGGGAAAATTTAGGGTAGGTATCTGAGGCTGTGTATAGCACTATACACATGGGGTGTTTGACTCACAGGACAGGATCCGAGTGCTCCTTCACTATGGTGGAAATGTTGTTTCTGCACTAACGTGTACATTTTTGCCTCGGTGCAATGAGTATGTCTCTTCAGAAGTTATGGAAAAGATGAAAGATATTTGAACCTAAGATGGCCTGGCATAAAAAATTAAATTCCACATTCCCTAGGAAGATATTGGAAAGGAAATTAATATTACCAATCCAGGTAGGATGAAACCCAGATATGGACATATTTAGTTTCAATTCAATTGAACACATAAATCAATATTAAGTTCCTGGATTGAGTTTTTCATTCACCAATGATAGCTCACTCCAGAAGCAATCCTTTAAGGCAAGCAAGTATTCTAAAATATTGCAATATTTTAATCACATCAGTCCTGTTCAGGCTGACAACCTGAATAGTCATTTTGTCTTAACTACAAATACTTAAACTGAAAGTGAAGAATTTTACATATATCACAAAACCAAATAACAGCTAGAGTTCATATTGAAAATGTCTTTGAATTAAATGCACTTCCTATTATACTAATAACTTTAGGTATATATTTATGTGAACATAGGTGTAATCTAAATAATCAAAGAAAAACAACCAGAAAGAGCACGTGGAATCATCCAAGGTAATATTGGCTCCTTGAGATACAGCTAAAAAAGTCACCATTCATTTTACACTGTGATCTTACTTTTAAGAAACAAACAAAACATCTACCTTTTGCAATAGTATGGAGTTGTAATCAGATCAGAGACAAACACTACCAGAGAGAAAAATGCAGTTATCATATGACTCCCAGAAACTACAAACAAACAAAATCAAAACAAATTCACTGATAAAACAAAAAGGAAGTTGGACAATTTGTATATTTTTTGCTGCAGTAGCCTGGGAAAAGATTCTAAATGTGTGCACATGAGTGACTTGAATGTCTGTGTCACATGGACAGAAGCATTAGCAAAATCCTCCTTGGTAATTTTTCCTCTTGAACAGTCTCTGCTTGCACAGCATCTGTACAACCAGATTGCAAATAATAAGCTGCCTGTTGGGTGAAAAGCAGCAAGAGACATATCAGAAATAGACGAAAGTCATGTGTAGAGTGAGGGCCAAATAAAGCTTTATTTAGCATCTTGGAGAACCAGTTTGGAAAATCTGAAGAATTGTTTTATAGAAATTCTTGCATTGGTTAGAAATGCTTTGATGGACACAGATTAAGAAATCAGAAAGGCTCCTTCACTTTAGTTTCACCTCAGCAACTGCTTGTCAGTGGTTTTTGACTGTAAATTCTCTAACAACCCATTCCAGTATTTCAGCCTTGGATGACCAATAACAGTGTGTTAAAACACAATATCAGAAACACCTATTTAGTCTTAGACAACAGCCTAGTTATCAGTACCACCTTTTCACTAAGCTTTCGTAAGTATTTGGTACATACAGAATGTATGATGGAAAAATCCTGAAAATATGGTTGCTTGATTTAGAGAATAAATTTAGGTGCTTATCAGAACATTTTGAAACTACTTGAAAGGGAAAGCCCAGCTTTCTTTGTGAGAAACATCTAAAACCTCTGTGACACCTGTATAAGATGCTCTTGCACTGATTCAGTAGTTGGAGTAGCTGCCACTATCCTTTCTGCATTGCATTTTTGTTACATTTGAGCTCAAAACCCACACATTTTGCAACACTTGAGCTCTGTTTAATGAAAGCTGTCCTATCTCACCTTACTCTGGGTAACAAAGTCAGTTTTAGAGACATTGTTCTACACTTGTTCCCATTGAAAAGCTCCACAACTGCAATGAAAGATTGGATTTTTCTTGTACAATATTTTGCATAAATTCAGTTTAAAAAAGCAAGCAGTTAAAATTATCCGAGTGGCTTACAGCCAAAACCAAATGAATTTGCACTGCAGATAAGAACAAACAAACATCAGAAGAAAAGTGTGAAGTCCTTGTTGTTTCTGTCTTACAAACAGGCTGATGTTTTTCTCTGTCAAGTTCACTGCTGCTTTGTGGAGCACAGTTCAGAGCATTTTGGTCATACAGTGGCAAGCACTGCAATTCACACATCAAGTTCTGCCAAAAGGCGGGAAGGGGGAGGGGAAGGCAGAGAGACAGAAGTCTGCTCATTAAAGGAAAAAAAAAATAGCAAAGGAGGATTCTGCTTTCAAAGAGTCATGGAAAAACATTGAGATCCCCAAGCAGTTCAGTTAAGTCATTTGCTTTAAAGGCAGCTATTTATTTAAAAAGAGACTACAAGAAATAAGTGAAAACAGCAAGAATGATGCTGTGACCTGGGGTAAGTGGAATAAATGTTCAGGAGTTGCCTTTGAAACAGACCTCTCTGCAGATGAGGGACTGTTTCTTGCTAACTTCCCAGTTTGGTCTTGCAAAATCATGGGCAAAAAATATGGCTGTGGACCTCAAAAGGGGTTAGGAAGATAACTGTAGTGTCATGTGTCTAATTTTTTTAATGCAACTCCCCTTGAGCAGGAAATGCTCCTGGCTTGAACTTCAAGTCCTACTCAAACTTTCTTCTGCAAAGGCTTTGCTATTGAGTGCTGCCTAATAATCAAAGTGAATCAGAGGCTGAACACAGATCCAGGACAGTTGGATAATTGTGTATTTGGAGAGGAAGCAGCTTCAGCCTCTTTTGGGAGTAACAAAGCAAGCTCAGCTTGGTGTGAATGTAGCCATTTGTATTTAGAAGGCAGAGCAACCTAAAAACAACATGGCACACATTTAAGTGGCTCAAAATACCAGAGGCTGCTGTCAAAGTAGAGCTGCAAAGAGAAATCCTGGCTGAACAGGCACATTTCCAGCTGGGACTCAGCTGGGCTCCACACAACCACGTGGCCAGTGTGCTTCAAACTTCATTGTGCAGTCCTATTCTTTCACCCACTTTGGAAATGGCTCTGACCATATCAGAGTTCCCAGCCTCCACACCAGCTTTCTATAAACCAGTGTGCAGGAAGAAATGATAGATGTGCTGGCATCAGGATGTAGCCACAATCTGCACACATGCCCAAAATTTTGCATTCCCCACCATATACAAAATGCACAAAATCATATAGTCATTGCTTGATGTTTGCTGTTAACCTCTCAATGCTTTTGCTGATGAGGGAGACATAAAATGATTATTTAGTCTGATGGTTCCAAGAAGAGTCGAGGATTGGAAGAAAGGACAATCTGAGGATTTGGATTTCTCAGGATTTTTCAGTACTTTGCATACTGCAAGCAGCACGTGGCTTTTTGAAGTTGTGTGTTAAGTCAGATATCTAAGGGGGAAAAAAGGCATAAATATAGAAAATAAAGTGTTGTCCAGGAAAACCATGACAGTGGATAGGACTAGAAAGTTCAGAGGGTAATAGGTAGCCATGAAGCATCTGCTGTGCTGATGGCACCCAAAAGGACAACTGTAATCAATGGGTACCTGTAGAAGGGAATGGGGAACAATTAAGGCCCAATATTTGGCAGAGGTTTCGTGATAACAGAGTACCATGTCCAGATCTGATGTCCAGGCTCTAAGGAAAGTCCAAATAAAACAACCACAGTTTTAAACAGGGGATTAAGAATACCTGATGATCTAGTCTAACCAAAACCAGCTAAAGGAGCAACTTTGTCCATCCTGCAAGTACTGGCCAGGAACTAGAATTATGATAGAAAGTATTTCAACATCAAAGCTCTAAGGAGATACTGTGAATAGGAGTCAAAAAGATAATTTCAAGGCAAAAATAAAGCATGTTTTGGTTGGTTGGTTGTTTCTTAAACACTTGAGATAGGCTTCTATAGAATAACCTTTTTTAAAAATCAAACACAGTTTTCTGAAAGACACACTCCATTTCAACATGGAATTAGTTTCTATTAACCTGATTCACTCAGAAATTGAAAAGTACCAGAACATAAACAAACTCCTTATAAACAGGAGCTTTAACCTCCTGGATACCAGGAAATTTTCCCTTCTGAAAATGATCACTATCTTTTAGCAGATGTGGCCAGACCTCAGCATTGGCAGCTGGACTCCATTTCTGCATCAGACAAGGAAAACAGTAAACAGAAAATCTCTTCTCTTTCCACACTGATTGCAAGAGAATGTCAAGTAATGGCTTCACTGAATATTTTCACAATGTAGCTGCAATTTTTGTAGGTATAATACTTTTGTCCAGTATTTAATTGTGTTTAAGTAAAGTTTCAAAAAGATATGTTTAAAGGATGCATCTGAAAATTCTCAGAGCAGGTCTGACTGTGCCCTTCTGCATAACCCAGCAGATCCAGAACTGACTATATGCTACTCCTGGGCTGTTGTTAAATTGCCAAGAGCAGTTCTTGCCAAAAGTTCACCCTTATTTCAAAACCTACGGGAATTTAAAGGCCAGGATTAGATTTAGATGCAAACAACAGCCCAAACTGAGCTGGGAACAGCGTGGAACCAGAAAAGCTGACCGGTACTCGGAGAACTGTGTTAGAGGACAGCCTGTTCCACTCTGCAGGGCATCTCTGGCAATGCAAAGTGCTTCTGCCATCTCTTCCCTTTCCCTCTGTACTTGCCTAAGTCCAAATTTATTTTAAAACAATAGCCAGTTTATTTTAGCAGGATTTTTCAAGGTTTCATTCCCATAAATCCATTCTTTATGCAGCTTAAGATAGGAATGACACTACAAATACAAACCAAGGTTTTTTCTAACTTGCTTTGTATTGTATGATAGGAGAAAGTGCTCTCTGGAGGGAAGGGGGAAGGGATCCTTACTTATATCAAAACATGTTCTTAAATCAGAGGCTCAGATGGTTTTACTATTTTAAAAACAGTCAAAGATTAAACAAGTGATAATCGCCACTAATCACAACAGTTTGGGATTTGCTGCAGTGTCACTTTAGAAAATTATCTTTTCCAGGCTTGACTTACAAACATGCACAGCAAAAGATAACAGGACTGAAGTTAACTGTTCTTTTGCAGTTCCAAAACTGGGGTTACTTATAGAAGGTTAAGGAAAGGTTGACACTGAGGAGAGAGATCTGGTGGGCAGGAAGAGAATCAAGGGGAACGGTTGGCAGGTACAGGGCTCGGGCTAAGCAGCTGCTCTTGTGAAAGCCAGCCAGGAAGGGAGCTGGAGCCTGGCCAGAGCCACAGGCCACCAGGATGGCAAGGGACAGGGACTCTGAAGTGGCAAACCTGAGGCTAAAGTCAAATGAGCTTGCTCAAAGCTGCATGGAGGGCTGCCTCTGTATGAACAAGTGGTTTTCAGCCTTCTGGAAGCAATGGAACTTTTTGATCTTTGAGATCAAATCAGACCACATTAGTGAAGGGTCACTGAAGCAACTCATTAGAGACACTGGCTGCACTTCTCTTGAGCAACAGTCAAAGCTTGTGTTTTGCAAGCTGGTGCTGACCATCTCAAAGGAACAGAGTGACAAAGTAGACTTTAGAAAGAAGGACGATATCTCTTTATAAATTTTGAAATCCAACTGTCTTACAGACAGATTATTTTGCTTGTCTGGCAAAATAATTTTCAGTAAGAACTTCCAGGGTTTCTCTGCATTTTCTGACAACTATGTTTTCTCACAAAACATTTTTCCCTTTTTTATTTTGCAAGAAGTTTTATTACAATGAGGGTGTGGAAAAATAATAGTTGAACATGATTTCTCTTAAAGAACCATTAAGTCTCTGCCTGCAGCACTTTTTGCAGCAGTTTCTTTCTTACTCTAAATTTAAGATTAAATATTTTGATGACTTACAAATGAATACAGCATGTAACAGTTAAAATTGATTTTCCTACTGGGCACTTGGCCAACCTCTAGGAAAGAAGTCATGGTTTCCCAATAAGGCACAGAGTATCTCCTGAGATTAGAGGTATCCATCATGAGCTCATATGTATTTCATGTTCCAATTCTCAGAAAAGCATTTTGGTTTTCTTGCTCATTGTCTACTCATTTACTACATCAGAACAAAATCTCAATGTCTTATTTGCAAATAATTACAATCTTGAATTTAAAAGAAACATAATGCTTCAACAACAACAAAAAACCCCACCTGTATTTAAGTTCCTTTCTGAAGCACAGGAAAACAAAGAGAAAAAGAACAGAACAAAGAACTAAAGAAGAGTACTGTGTACTGATGTTCATATTATAAAGAAGAGTAACCAGAGTAAATAATGCCCTAACTTAACATTAGCTTCTGCTTTTCCAAGTCAACAGCTTTACTAAAGTTTCCTTTCTTTTAAAATGGATTTCAAACAATTGGCTGTAAAAAAAAAAAAAACCAAACATGAGACTGATCAGGTTTGCTATGAATAATTTCATTTTTTTCTTCAACTGAAACACAAACTCATTTGAGCTATATGGTATTGCTTCCTGAGTAGGACGTGCTTGGGAAGTGATTTTGTTCCGTAAGTCAGTTAGGGATATGTTCCTTAAGTGATAATTGTTTCCTGGAATGTTTGGGCTGGTAGCCAAACTTTAGTGTATTAGAACCAATGCTAAATAATGCATTAATCTTCAGGGAAAAACAGTTTTCTGATGCTTCCACTAGCCACCATAAAAGAAACAGCTTTTTTCTTATTATAATTTGAAAATAATAAAAATATGTGCAACAACTATCTTCAGTATCACACAAACACCCTGAGCAATTTTTGTCCAGACTCTTCACCTCTCCAGCCTTGTCTGTTCTTGCATAAAATCACATTTCTGGCCCTATTAGTTTTCAAAGTATTCATATGACCTGTCTTAGCAAACTCCCTGAAGATTAAACAAACAGTAATTATCTTGTAAAAAGAAAGATATTACTACTTTCATTGACCAAATGAGGTAAAAATTGGTTGCAGGACAGATTTGGAGAGAAGATGCAGGTACCTGAGCAATGATTTAAGCAGAACATACAGTTGACAGTTGACAGAATGAGGGCAAACTACAACGATCTTTGTCACACAAGAGATCCAAGCATTGGTAAGCACATATGGTTTCCCAGTAATCTTAATTAGGTACATTTCCAGAGCCTTGAGCAGCTTCCATATTTCAGTAGCACTCTCAGGCCTCAGGAAGTGAAAAATTCAGGATCTCTACCCAGTGACAAAAACAATAGTCTAGCAGAAATGTTCAGAGTACAGCAGTCAGCAATATAAAAAAGAGTATTCTGGGGAAACCTGCATGAAAACTATATTCCTGAATGATAATTAAAAGTAGGGATCAGCAAGAACAATAACACCAAGAAGAAGAAGTTATCATTGTGAAAGCTCCATTATTGTTGAACCAGAAAGTCAACTTTAAAACTCGACTGTTCAGTTCAGCTTCTGAGCTTTGTTATCATTCTGCTTAAAGCAGCATAGTAAAACCTATGATAATGGACATATGCAAGTGTAACAGTGACCTAATAATGTATGATCTGTAATAATAATGATAATAATTTTGAATCCAATAAGGATCCAAACTGGAAATGGATCTTTTGAATCCCTGTTGTCTGCAACAAGTAAAGTGGAGGTAAATCACAACCAAATCCTGGGCTATATGCAGGCAAATTAGAAAATAATTAAAAGTATATTTGCTTTGTCCAGAAACTCTGGAACAGCAACCATTCCACATTCACTATTTACTTAAAATTACCAGATAATACAGTGATATACTACTCAAAATGCACGGGTGTCACATTGCAACTATAATGACTTCTTATTAAAAAAATGAAGTATCATTATTTGTAAGTCACTGGTGAATGATAATATCTGAGGAAAATTTCTCTCCTCTAAGAATAGGTGAGGAATAAGTGGGAAGAGCTCTCTGTGATACATTTCTAGGTACTTGGACACATGCCCATAGCAGGGCTGAAGCAAGTTCTGGGCTTACATGATAAGCAACAGCTCATCTAACATTTGCCACATTGCATCTGCTACAAATAGAGTGGGACAAAGGGATATTTCAAAGAGAAAAGATAAGAGGGTAAAGCTGTAACTGCTCTCTCTCAAAATGCACATTGATATATGAATTTTCCACATGTAATTGGGCACAATTCCTTCCATGCACCTTCAGCAAATATCTACAGTTGGAAATTATTTTGTATTCACATTATTCCTTATCCTTTCCTCCAGCCATCTACTTTTCTGTTCTTGACACCTACCGAAATCCTGTCTCTCTGAGGCTGTTGCTATTTCTTCTCTTCAACAAAAGAGGGAAATTTCAGCTTGCTGTGGAGCTGAAAAGGGAAGGGAAAGGGGGCCAAGGTGTGGTGCTGATATAAGGGAAATCTCACATGTCAATGCCTTCTATTCCTAGCACAGAGGGACACTCATTTAGCAGTTTTCCATAACAGACCACTACTCCAAGATATTAATGAGGCCTGTGTCTACTGATGCTGAAGGCATCAAGTGAAGTGGCACCACTCCTCAATTCTTCAGTTTTTGTGGATCATAGCTCACAACCAGACAGAACTTCTAACTCTTGTACCTTAGATGTATTCCTTTTCTAACTAGCCATAAATCAAGCTTCTTTCAGGTTTCAAAACTCCCTCAGCTGACCTGTCCTGGCTTCAGCCATTGACTTTGTCTGCCATTTATTTTTAAAATTCAAATACCTCCCTCCTCCTTCCAACCCACGCACCAAATCCCAGCCAAGTTCCCCAAGCAGCCTGGAGAATCATCCAGAACTGGTCAACAAAATCATCAAAAACTATTCATTTCTTTCGAGTGTGTTTCTTGATGAGCAGCCCTATTGAGACAAGCAGCCCTATCCAGACATGCATCAAAAACTTCTCTGAAGATGAGTCTTCATTAAAGTAAAATAAGAAAAGCTAAATTCCACATTTAGCCCTACTTTCTCTTACTTCTTACATGAAGTGCAGTATCCTCCTACAATGTGGTCGAGAATTCACACGAAAAACCCGTTCATAACGTGCACACCTTATACTTATCCCCAACCAGCCTGAACACCAAGCTTTACAAGCTATTTGTGCCATCTTCTTTCCTTTCACAAGCCATGACTGAATGACCCTCTCACAGTCTGAAACTAAAAAGAGGTCCTACAGAGCCACCTGGCAGATTGGGCTATTCAGGGAAATAAGGTTGAAATAATCCCCAGCCATTTTTAGGTGAAACCCAAACCACAGTCCCAGAATTTCAGCTAGGCTTTAGATTCTCACCCAGATTTCACAAGATCAGAAAGTGTTCATTCACCCTTAACTTCCCTGCCACTCTGCAGTACAGGAGGACATCCTGGGAGCTGCTAACCTGGATTTAGGAGAGTTTGCAAAGCTCCTCGGATTGGTTCTCCCTTACAGAGTTGGGAGGATGTTAAGTATTAGGCTTAGGATTCAGGCTAGTATGAACTGCAGGGATTGATTAGATTTTGGCAAAGGATTGAGTGGAGGAGCTGTGTCATGAGAACAAGATTTCTTACTATTTCCTAGCCAGTAGCAGTTGCTGACTGCGTGCCTGGAATCAGGCTGCACATCGTTCAGGCTTAGACTGAGCGTCGATGTCACATCATGGGGACTGGGCGGTGAGATCAAAAACGTGCCAGTGTGGGTGAAGGCATCACCTCCACAGGTTTTGCAGCCATTTCAGGGCTATTTCCCCTCAAGGAGCCCTGTTTTAAAATTAAAGTTGAGTTCAGCTGTCAGGGACCGAATCTCTGGTGATGGGGTCAACCCCAGGAAACAAAGCTCGGTCCCCCATCCCAGCAGATCCACATTTCTGCACAGTCAGGAATGTCCTGCCCATGCCAAGTTACACCCAAAGTCAGAAGGCAGCATGTTTTATCAGCCACTATGTATATGAACATAGACTTGAATGACAATTCCTACCTCACCCCTAGCCCTTGCCTCATCAGTCTTGGTGTCTCTATCACTAAGGTTTGCAGGATCAAGACCCCATATATTGTCAGCTGTTCTGCAGAGCAAAAAAGCTGCTCTTGACCTCAAAATGCACACCAAAAGTGCCAGAGGGCACAACATAATTCTTTTATGCTTTTATTCCTAACACCTACAAAGAAATTCACAAAATTTTTCTTGTCCTAAGTTATGTCAAAAAAGGGACATCACGAGTAGAAAAATAATCAAAAGGAATGGTTACAAGTAAAAAACTTGAAAACAAAGAACGCTTTCACATCTGTAGCTAGAACTTATTGAAGGAGAAGATTAGACTTGTTCAATCATTTACATGGTATCACTCCACTAAAGCTTCAATCCAGTATGCCAAGAAAAAAAAGTGACAAATTGGAGTATATGTAAATATTCCACATAAATAATCAGATTATAAAAAGAAGTGCTCTACAGCAGAAGAGGCTGTTCCTTTAACTCATGTTTGTTCTGAGGTTTCCCAGCTGTGGATGCAAACTATCCTTGCTTGACTACAAAGTCAGAGCATATTCATCCTGAAAACACTATGCAGCAATCACCAATTCTTAACATTAGAGAATTTCATGAAAATCTCAGTGTTAAGAATTTTTTCTTTTGAGTTTTTGAATGTTATCCTACAAATAATGCATGAAAGCAAAGCATAATATTTTGCTGCTTTCCTGAACTGGTGTTTTCAGCAAACTTAAAAATCAGCTGTCAGTCAGCAGAAAAAGCATCCCATGCCAGGAGAAGAGCTATAATTAGCCTTGTGTCCTGCAAATCTTCAGTTTGAGAACACACTCCCTAGATAATTCAGCTGAGAAACAAATTGGGAAGTGAGGAATGAGATTTTTTACAAATTTTATATCCACACTTTTAACCCTGCACCATACAGACAATTAAATCTCATAATACCTAAAAGAAAGTAGTAAAGAACAAATCTGAGAAAAAGTTTTGAAAGCATCTACTGATTTTAGACTCAAAGTTATATTTGTATGATTTTTCAGATGGGATAAATGCATCCTGCAGCAGAAGCTGACTCAGTGAGACAAAACATCCTCAGGATTTATCCTTCAGGAAATAACATTTACATTTGAGAATGCTTATTAATGTCATCTTAGTCATATATCAAGTTGCAATAAAAACTATTCCTGCAATAGTGTTAGCTAGCAGACAATTCTTCCTTCCTGCATTTAATTTTATTTTATCTAGATGGAAGAAAATTCATGAAATTAAGATCATAATAAAAAATATGAAAAGTAATTTACAACATGCTGGGGGGTAGATTCCTTTACACAAACATATAACTATCAGATACCTCTGCTTAAAATTCTTGCATGAGAGTTAACCTGAATTATCTCTGCGGATCTATTTCCAAGAGTCATTACTTTAAAAAAAAAGAAAAATAAATCTCATTAGAATTTGCTCTTATAAAAACAGGCTTGGTGAAAACTTTCCAGCTAGTTAGGCAGCCAAAATTTCATTACAGGGAGAAGGGATGATCACACACACATTCAAGGACAAATCTCATGAAACTCATGTTTGACAGGAAATTGTACAGGAAGCTAATTTAGAGAGATCAAAATGAGGGTGGTATGTTCCCAGGACCCAGGGCAAGCCAGAAATCTTGCAGCTGAATTTTATACATATGATAATTTGATCAGAGTGGATATAACAGAGAAGGGAAAGAAATCGTTGATCGAAAATATAGAAAGAAGAAAAATCAGCACGGGAACAAGAATCTCCGTAAATAAACCAGATCGCAAAGTCCCTAAATACAAACAAATAAATAAATAAATAACTTGAGCTAGTTTTCTGTAGTAGGATGAGAAATATCATCAGACCCTGGTCCCTTAAATAGTAGTCTCTGAAGTTGCTCTGCATGTGTTTTGTCTTGTAGTCAGTGTACGAACTGCACTCCTGCCTTAACACAGCAAATTGAAAAACAGAGCGGGAGGGCAAAAGACAGGCAGAAATCAGCAGATGTGAAAGTAAGCTTTAAAGCTTAACTCATTCCATGTGCCCAGCCTCAGATGATTATAGACTGTTTCTATGGTTTTTGTATTTATTAGAAACAGGTAATGCAACTGTCTTTTCTGTTGTCCGTATTTCCAGAACAAGGATGGGGAGGAATTTCAAACGTCTGTAGGAAATGTATGTGGGCTGCAGCCTGTGGATCCCACAGCCGCTGTACAGATCCTTCCAGCCAGCTGGTGATTTGTGGTAGCATGAACTTTGATCACGAGTCAAAACAGTTTAATAACATGAAATACAGCATGTCCAAGTAAGAGCAGAGAGCAAAGCACTAACTTGAGCTAACGCTGACTTTCTCCGGCAAAATTCGCAACTTCACAATGTCCTTCCAGATGAGTAAAAGAATAAAATCTGGTATTTAATTTTCGAGTTTATTTCAAACCCCACACCATCCTATTTCTGATCTTTTAACCAGCCAAAAATTATACAGGCTAGATCACAATCTGTTTGAATGACTTTTCTTTTACTGTCATAAAAACAGGCAACTCAGCTGATAGCACTACATGAACTGGAAATAATGTGAACTTACACTCATTTGTTCTTTCAAGAGGCACAAAATCCAATATTGTGTCTATGCTCTGTCTACTTGTATTGAGAGAAACATGTCTTGGGTTTCTTTGGGGAGAATCCCAGAAGCCAAACAGGAAAGAGGAGGAGCAATGAATGGGAAAACACAAGAAAAGCTAGATGTTTCCCACACAGCTATAGGATTTCCCTGGGGCTTTACACAATCTAGGCCAAATTCTCAGTTACATTTGTAATACCTGACTGATTTCTGACAGTTGTGAATGCAGGGGAGCAAAATTTGGCACTTTGTTTTTATCACTAGGAAAATAAGAGAAAGGAACTTTAAAAAAGCAACCTAAAAGACATATTCTTATAAAATAAGGCAATCACAAGTGGCTATGCACCAGAAAAAAAAAAAAACCAAAACTGTAGTTTATGTAATTCTTCAGACATTTAAAACTTTCCTGATATTAAAACATGAGAAATCCATTTTAAAAAAATAAAAAAAAAAAAACACCAAACAATTGGAATCTGAACTTAAGGCACAACAAGTCAAAATTCTGTAGGATAAAATAGAAGTGGAGAGTACAGCTTTAAAAAAATAAATCCACAAGGTCATGGGCATATAACGAATGAAATGGAATTCAAGCGTGTGCTTCTAGGCTCACACACAGGGTATGAAATTATCCAGCCCTGACCAAGCAAGACAGTTCCATCATTGTGGCTGAAGGGAGTCACATACTTCAGCAGGATGTACAAATGTCACTTTCTTCCACTTGGCTGAATAATTGCCCCACTTCTGCATCCCATAAGAGATGTGATACTTCCCATTCTTGATGATGAGACTGTATAATGTCCCAGACACTCCATCCACTTGAATAATATTAAACTATGTAGGACAAAGTGACTTGGCTGAAAACATGAGAAAGTCAGTTCTGCACTTATTTTTGTTTTCCTTTTCCTGGGTTTCTGCTGTAAGTAAAATAAGAAGAAAAACTCCTTTGGTTTGCTTGATGTAAAAATGAACCACATTGAGCAGCAGTGCACAGTTCTGCCAGAACCTGCCAGCACTACAAGATGAAATGTAGATGACAATTCATAAAAATGTTGCTCAGTTTAGAATCTTTAGAAGGCTTAAGTGATCTGAACACATATGGAGCAGCTTCCAGGATATCAGAGATGGCTGAAGGAAGACCATATCAGAGACAGGGGATTTCAATGCATTTAAGGTGCAGCTGCATACACTTTGTTCTTTATTTAATTCTGAGGTCCTATTTCCCACTCACTAGAACTAACACAGCTTTGTAATCACATTCACTCTGAACTGAACTGAACTTGGGAGCTGACATGGACCAGAAGCTAAACTGACCCTTAATAGTTCACATAACAGAGATGTGAGCTACATCAAGTGTGTGTCCCCTTTGCCATCCTTCCAGGATAATCCATCAGCCTTCTCATGCCTTCTGGCAATGCAAAAGCACAAATCTGATGGCCCAAAGATGGTCCTCCCACATTGGTCACTGCTTCTCCTCCTCCCCTAACAGGGAAATTTGGGGATTTCTCTTGTTTCTAGCCTGCACGTATAGTTTTGCTGCCAGATGAATTCCATGGCAACAGCGTGAGGAAGTGATCCAACTCAAAAATCCCAAATCTGTCTGCAGAGACTGAAGCCTGGTTTCTTTCCAGTGTCTTTAGTTATAGGAACAGTTCAGATCTTCCTACATACCCAGGACACCACCAAATTTTACTCTTTTTCCCTAAAGAAACCCCATTCTGAAGCAGAGTCAGGAGCCTTGATATGACTTTATTTGTTCAAATACATTTGTGGAGAATAGAAGAAAAACACGGGTTCTCCTCTTTGCCATGCTGTTGGCCATGTTCTGTACCATCTACACACAAGGGCAGGAACACACAACTCAAAGGGTTCCCATGACCTGTATATTTACTAACCAAGCCAAATCACTCTTCTACATGAGCAGCACCTCCAGTATGACTCACTGAGGGCTAGGACCAGCACACTGGTGGAGCAAAGTCTCCTGTGTGAGCATCTCCAGTGGAAAATCACCCTTCCAGTACCTGACCTTCTGGTCACCCTGCACACACAGCACCTCTTTTACAACGGCATTGCACTCAAAATACAACCACATGCTACATTTTTGTAATGAACAACATAAGGCATAATTTCTCTGCTTTACTTTTCATCCAGAGTTGCTAATGACTTATCAGTGTCTTTTATTTCAAAAAAAAATTGAACCTAGCTCTTCAGAGAACATTGCATGTATTTAACACAGTACAAGAACAAGTGACTCTTGGCAAATGCTGCTGAAAACCCCTGATTTAATTTGCACTGCTGTTCTCTTTCTTCACTAAATTCTCAAGAAGTTGCATGGAAGAGGGAAATGCATCTGAATCTAGTTATTAAGTAAGTAAAGAAATTGTCTTTTCACTTCAATGTCTTGCTTACAATGTAAGAGGCTCCCAAAATGCAAAACCTGAGCCAAATTCTGCACACTGCTTGCCATGCAAACATCAAGAATAAGTCAGCTAAGGCTCACAAGTCACTGATTCTCAAAAGCCTTTGCCAGGTATCCATCAGAAAAAGAGATGACAGAATTCCATTCTTAGGAATATCCCAGTAGGTTTGAAGATATTTGTGCTGACAGAGTATTAATGTTTGGAAACTAAAAGTAATCAGCCCAGTCAAATACAGTTGTTGTTTTGGTTTTTTTTTCTTAAAAAAAAATGTTGTTTTAAGACTAACATATATGTCCAAGGAACTATTTACTCATTCACAAGAAATTAGTTACTTCTCCTAAAGGGATACTCAATGTGAAGTTCCTTTTAAAGAATAAGTAAGGAAGTGAAAAAAAATGGAGGAGAACTGGAGAACCAGGACATCAGTTACAGAACATGGCTTAACCACAGGATTTTTGTTTTATAGATTCAGACATTTCTCAATAATTCCTTTATATTTTCCTTAACAGTAATTTTATATAGCATCTGTTCAAAGTTACTGTAATGCAAGAGGATAATCCTCATCTGAAAGTTGTGAAACATAAGTCATGTTTCATCGTCAAAAGTGCAGACCCAAAATTACCATGAGTAACAGGAAGTTTAAGAAAACCAGACTTTGACTGGGCACTCAAGCTGTTAACCACCAGGATGAATGGAAACTAGTAGTTGACAAGTCTGGCAACAGTCTTTTATGAATTGAGAAATCAGTGAACATTTTCTGAACTGAAAACAGTTAGGAATGATATTGTCCTTCATCCAGGCAGCACATATATAAAGAGGCAGAAGAAATGGCAAGATAGCTGATATCAGTGTAGTAAAGGAATTTTATTCACTGGAAAAATGCCAGTTAGAAACCCTCAAATATTTCAATGATGCATTATTTAATGCATTTAAGGGATAACCAATTTTTATAAGAATATTATTAGAAGTTGTTCTCCACAGCCTCAGTAGAGCAATTAACTTTCTAATAAGAAGTTTTGTAAATTATTCCTCTTTAACTTCCCTGGTGTTCTCCAGCTCCATCCTTCACAACAAAAGTGTTCATTGGCATCCAACTGCCTCAAAAGCAAACACCAAAGACCCATCTTTATGTGCCCGTCAAGAATCTCTCTATACCCCTTCTCTGTTTTATCACCACTCTCACTACCTAAAGCTGCTGTTTCAAGCTGTCCTTCTTCAACACGTCCCACATCTTGCTCCTGCCTCTGGAGCACTGCCTCTGGAGCACCACTGAGTTCAGCTTTCAGAAAGACAAACAGATGGGATGCTTAGATCTCACCAGAATTCAGATATCTGCACTGAGTTTTGACTCAAGTCCACATTTTGCCAGAGGAATTTCATAAATGGGAAAACTACTTCATACAAGCTCTCCTTGAAAATTACAGCCAAAAGCATACAGAATAAGTGTTTCAAAATAATATATTGCTCACTCTGAACTGTCCCCTTTAAGGAATATGCCAAAGATGAAGTCAAAGAAACAAGAGGGGGGGAAAAGCTTGAGACAAAGATTGTGAGAGAGGTTACTCTATAGTACTTTTGATCTAGCTGACACAGAGAGGTACTAAAAATTCATAAGGCAACTGTTCTTGCTCAGTTTCCAGGACGAAAGCATCTGGGTATCTAGCCAAAGCTGACTCAACTTGACACCTTGTGTTTCCCAGTTCCCCATTTCTTTGTAACTAAAGGTATTTGTGAAGGTATTCACAAAAATGCACACATTTCCCAGTGGGTTTTGGTGTAGCCTGATCAGAGTAAGAATGGTAAAAAGCCCCAAAAGCTAGAACAATCCTGGATACCAAAGTCAAACAAAAAATTCTACCCAAGCCACCAGAGGAAGAGTTAAACCCTTCCCATTTGTGATAAACACATTTATATAGCTCTGCATGCTCGACACACACACATAGTGTTTGCCTTGTAGTCCCAGAATTAGAACTGTCAGACAATTTTAAAAAGTGGAAATTTTGCTATACAAATGAAAGTGAGCAGTGTGCTGCATTTCAAACCAAGGAAAGCCACAAAGCAATATCATCACATTCTGCAGAAGGTGATACAGGAGGTAGGAATTCCAGAAGTGCACACACAGGATGTTTGTAACACACCTTAACTGACTAATTCTTCTGCACATGCCAAGCCTCTACATCTCCTAGGAAAATTAATTTATGTTTTACATACATACCTGTGCTTATGATCTAGAGGACATGGAGCTAAACAATGCCTTAACAGCACCTGATGTAGGCAATTTTGTTACTATAACACCCTTGGGCTTTCATTATGGAAAAAGCCCCATTCTGCTACCTGCTGTACTAATACAGAGTTGAAATTAAATGAAGAAAACATTACTTTTGTAGAACTGTTATAGAAACCCCAGTGTATTTCATTAAATCAAATATACTCACAGTCCATGCTATTGGTCAGCATGGTCAGCTATCTTTTGCTCTGATCCTTAAGGCCAAGTTTCATGATAGTTTTTTCTCACATGTTCTCCAAGCCAGTCTAAAATCCATGATACTACAGTGTAAGTTTTAGAAAGGTTGAGCATAAATAATTTTCACCTCCACTGTAATTCTGAGAAGCTAATCCCAGTTGATATTAGGTCATTTACTCAAGATACCCAATATTAACTTTAAAGTTGAATTTTAACTGACCATTTCTGAAATTCTGACCTAATTCACACCAGCTTCAATGAAAATCTATTTGATATCACTGTAAATCGAGAACTGGTGCTACTCACACAGTCTGCACCCATGGATTGCAACCAGAACCTGACATATGGATTGCATTTGGAGCTGTACTGCTCTGTTTCAGTTACATTTCAGTTTCCACTCTTTAGACACATACACATATTCATACTTGCTGTGTCCCATACAGCTATGAGTTCTCCTAATATTGGATTTATTCTATAAAGAAGGAAACTCAGAAAGCAATGATTTATACCAACATTTTTAAATAGCACATTAGTTCATCTCATAAATTCAATGGAAGTCCAAGCATTACTACTGAAGTTAGAAAATGATACTACATCACCCAACATTTGTGTCAAGGACTAGAATCCATTTAATTTTAGAAGGATTTGAATCAGGCTGTTGGACTAGCTTCCAACCAATTTTTTATATATAGAGAAGGCAATAATTACATGGGCAGAAGAGTGGAGTTTGCAAACACACACACTCAGTTTGGTGTGCTTATACTGAAGACTCCAACAGAGATTTTACTCTTTAAAGCTGCTGTGGCTGAACTAGAATAACTGATACCATCTTGGAGAGTAAAGTGCCACTCTCCTCCAAGCACAATTAACAATATATAACCTGTGAACAAACATGGAGCACAGAGAAAGAAAATTTTTACTCTATTCACATTACCATGAAAAACCATGGGGCACATAACGCCAGTTCGAGCACACAAAAATTTTTGTTCTGTGTTTGCAAATTTTTCTCTGGAAAAACAAGCCCCAAAGTGAATCAATGACAAAAATCACAGCTTTTAACATTAACCTTTAACATTACATTGCCTTTTAACTTTATTCTTACTGATACTCACAGCAAGCCTGCCCTTCAACTTCTTTGGAGTGTCCACATTTTCAGAGAATACAAGAAGCAGTTGCTAATAGTTCTGAGAGGGCAAAAGGATATCCTGGAACTGAAATGCTTCCATGGGAGAACTGACTCTAGACTGACTCCTGAGGTGAATGATAGGATCTATATTGCAGTTGTTTAAACTTGAGCTGAGGGCATCTTACAGAAACTATAACTGCCACCAGAGAGAAGGAACCAATTACTTAATTATTTCCAGCTGGTTTTTTTTAGTTCTTTCAGCTTGAGAGTTGAATACTTGAAATACATTTGTTCAAGATCCAATAACTTGAAATTTAGTAGATACATGAGAATAAGATATTGTTAATATTCCCAAGTGTAGTTATGTGGTTTTTACAGATTCAAAATACAAAATGTATGCAGTAGTTAGCTTCTGTTTAAAGTTCTGAGCACTATTCACAACAAATGCGGTTTGAAATACAAATGCTAATGATTGTCAGAAAGTACACCTGACTATAATAGTATCATAAAACCCTGAGCAACCAGTTCCAGGTGGATCTGCATGAGCAGAGGGTTGCCAGAGTTACTTTCCAACCTTAACCACTCCGTGGTTTGGTAGTTCTGTGAATCTATATGCACTAAAGTAGATATAGATGAGCCTATATTTTTGGGGGGAATTTAAGGTTTTGAAGCAGTAACTCTGAGAATCCAAATATTAAAGACACAAAGGGGCTTCTCAGTAAATGGAGAACATTGAGATGACAGGCAGAATGTGAAAATCATACATTATTAAAATATTGCATAAGGAGCAGCAAAGTGAAAATCACACGTTTTGCACAGAGATGCAAATTTTTGCCAATAAACTCTCTAATACATATATACTGAAATTTCTTTCAAAAAAAAAAAGAGTATATTATCAGATAAACTATCATTTCTCTTTATAATTTCTCTATATTTTCCCAGTTTCTCTATATTCAGCCTACTCTCTCTAGAAGTCAGTGCCTGATTAGGATACAGTCCTACGAGGGTACCTGTGCAGAGAATACTCTCATAAGTTAAAGCCTGGCAAACATCCTTTCATGCACATAATTTATTAACAGCTGCACATGCCTAATTTCAGCTGCACACTGACAAAAACTTCAAAGGTCATCCCTGTAATCATAGCAAGATTGAGGGACTTTTAAATCTGACACTAGCTCTAAGCAGGTAACATAATGTGTTTATCATTTCATATCTCTCTTCCCCTTTCCTTAAAAGTTCCAAGTCTTTTGGAGCTAGGATCAACACTCTTTAGGAGTTAGTAGACACACCTAGCAAAGTCTTTTCGCACCAAGTTGGACACTGAACAAGTAAACTCTTATACAAAGCAGGAATATGTTAATAAAGATGGCTGAAGGCAGAAAGGAGGGTATTTAAATCATCACATGTAGGTGCCTATGTTAGCAGGGATTTGGGATTTGCCTTTACAGCAGATGAAAGATCTCTCTCCCCAGCCATTAGGAAAGATTCTAGACAGATGACCCTTCTAGCTTAGGTGCATCAATTAGGTGGGATGAGTACAGACACCTCTGGGTGTTCATTACCAATATGTAAATGCTGTGAAAATACTCCCTGATAATGCAAATCAGGACATTAGATATATCATCACAGATATCATCTCTGAAGGAGAACAGATAACCTTTAAATACAGAGGCAAGCAAATATGAAATGCAATATGCACAGCAGGAACATGCATTCTGAAACAGAACATGTAGGGTTTCACCAGAGCTTTGCAGAACTTCCCTGTGTCTGTGGGAAATGCTCATACCTGCCACAATATCTCAATACTGCATTTTCTGCAGTGATCTTTAAAGTTCCATCCAACCCCAGCTATTCTGCAAGTCTGTGGTTTCTTTCATATTGACAGGTTGTACTCAAATGTTGATTAAATGTTGTTGGCTTTTTTTTTTTTTTTCTTTCTCTGGCTTCCCGGGTTT
>VZRX01020701.1:34212-47471 GCA_013398075.1 Notiomystis cincta
AAAAAAAAAAGAATTCTTCAGAGGAAGGTAAGATTCTGTGTGGAGAACCTGGCATCTGCTAAGAAATCCAGATATTGTAAAAATGCAAGAACACAAACTACATACATTAGATAAACAGGGAACTATCAAAATCCTCTGATTTACAGGTAGAACAAGGCCTATGCTTTGGATTCAGAAGTGTTCTCCTCAAGAAAACATATTTTAAAAGTATTTCTGTGAACGAAAATTAAATCCATTTCACTGACTCTCAACATCAGCTCAGTCTGAGGTTTGGTAAGTCACGTTTTTGAATGTTCAAGAAGCTTCTTTAGACAAAGCCAAGTCTCACAGCAGCAAAATGATGTGGGAAAGACTTCATTTACATTAAAGACAGAACATAAGTGAAAGAAGAATTCCAAGAAAGCCTGGTCTCCTGAGGCTTCTGGATCAGTTTTGTTGATCTCAAAAGCAGGCAATCCATTTTTGAGAAGCATCATAGAATCATAGGGTAGTTCTAGGAACTTCTTGGGAACATAGATGCTTCTCAAAAATGAAAGAAATTAGTAAAAATGATCTCTCATTTCTGTGAAAATCTACAGCAAAACTATTAATGTCAATGTTGAGAGAATTGAGAAAATACCTGCAAAATCAGGCAGTCAAATTAGTTGAAATCCATGGAATTCACCAGGGTAAAAAAAGAGGGTGTCCTGGTATGAATGTGATCTGCAAGGCAGAGTTTTGTCATCTGAGGTCTTTACTAGCAATTTTTCTGACATATCACAGAGTACAATCTTATCTCTTCATTCAAGGCAAGGCCACTACATACTAACCAATCTGAGACCACTGAAAACTTTTTCATCATGGATTCAAATTGACTTTATATGATACTGGCTTCAGGGCATATAGAAAAATTCCTTTTTTTAATTTTCTTAATCCAGCTACAGAAACTTCACACAGATGTGATATGTGCAGTGATATATTCATTATATATACATATTGTAAAATATACATTTGCAATTTAATTACATCACCTGCTTCCTTCCTCATAACAAGGAAGGGATGGGAAGCAGAGGAAAATATACAATGGCTGTGAGCCAATAACCCAGGTACAGGGATAAAAAACCCCCATTCATCTCCATGGGGGTTACATATTTCCCATGCCCTAAACTTGTTCTATAGATTACAAGCTATCATTTCTTATTTACCAGCTTTATTTACTCCAGGAATACATATCTATGGACTGGATTATTGGATACATCTATAGGATGCTGCTCTATTGAAAGGAACTTGGACTGGGTTTATAGCAAAAAACATACTATCCTTCTTGTAGCTCTGGATACACAAACAATTTTTCTTGGCAAGACATACCCTGAGCTTTTCACCCTCTTTCTTGGGATGTCTACTGTCTTTTCTCTTATATCTGTGTTCTGCCCAGTATTTTATCCCATGTGCTTTCAGAAGTGTTACAATTTACTTTCCTGGTAATAAAAGAATATGTAGTTTGTACATGGTTTACATCTGTCACTGACAAGCTACCAGTTCTGTACCCACAGAATATTCTATACTGGAGAGAGAAAAGGAAAAGGGGTTTAGAACTAAAAGGCTCTAAAAGCTCCATAAAAATGGCTGAGATTTTTAAGTCCTACTTAAAAATAGATAGCAAGTCTCTAAAGTCATCACTTTGACAGTTGTGACTTCACTAAGTGTCCCTTCCAACATGGAGCTTGCTTTGTCTGTGGACTTAGTGTCAACCCACAAAATCTTGAATGCTGTGGGTGACTGTCATCACAAAACAAGCACAGTATTTCAGACTATAAATGAACCAGTAGCAAATTAATGGAAGGAAAGTAATCAACACTGGAAATGTGCCCCATCCTCCTCTGCAGCAGGTTTGTAATCAGTGGTGAGAAACCCTAAAGCTTCAAATACAATGTCAGTGAAATAGGAACTCTGACTCTCTAGGAATCATGACTGTTGGACTTGATGGTTTTTTGTTGCAGAAAACATTCTTAATTTTCCACAAGCAGTCTTTCTGTATCAAATATTCAGTGTACAGTCAGAGGAGCATGAACATTTATGCAGCCTTCTGTTTTTCACTATGAAAACGTCAAAATTCCATATTGATTCTCTGTCACAAGGTAGAGAAGCTGAAGAGAATAATCTCTTAACCGCTTCAAGCAACATAGCAGTTGGAATTTATTTTAAAGTTTGAAGCAGGAAAATAGTATAAAAGGGCAATCAAACCTCCTCCACAATGCAATTTAGAATAACGTAATATTTGAGTCACTTGGGGTGAAATTCTAGCTTCACTGAAAGGCAAAAAGAATTTTCCAAGTGACTTCAAAGTGGTCAGGATTTCATTCCTTGTATGTTTCAGATATTTTGTTCAGAGGAGTGAGAAGTTTTTTTATAATGTTGAACTACAAAAAAATATACTTGCTTTAGTTAATTTTCAAATGCACCAAGATGCTGGAAGTGTACCAATTCTTTAGCTGTAAATGGGGAAGAAAACCTTTGAAATGTCACTTTAAAGAGAATACTCTGGCTTCTTATTAAAGGGTCTTATTTGGCAACAACAAATTGTAGCATGAATTCTCCTCTTATAACGATTATTTATTGCCATTACTGGGATGTGTTCTATAATTGGATTCTGGCATAGATTAGTGGAAAGAGAAAAATCTTTCCAATCTGATTCAAAATAGGTTTTACTATGTAAAACACATATGCAAGAGCAAAACATTATCTCTTTGCTCACCAGTAGTTACTCAAATCCTTTAGACCTTTCAGTCTAGGCAGATGTTAAACCTGTGACTTATGAAGTTGTTTTTATAAACTGTCAGTGTGATTTGGAGTTGGGGTAATTTTTTTTCTTATTGCTTAGATAGCTTTCTAATCATAGATTGTGGCTGAGCCACTACTATGTCCCTCTCAACAAATACACTTTGAATGAAACTTGCCTCTCACCAAAGAGTCACAAACATCATAGGCATAAATAAAATAAATATAGTATTTTATAGACTGACTTAACAGCTGAAAATCAGGCATATTGATTAGGCATGAACCTGTGGTTCTACTTCAGCATCTATTCAGTAAGCATACTAAAGGAATTAAAAATATAAGCATAAATAAACATAGTAGTATAATAAAATAACAAATACAAATAACAAGAAATAAAAAATAAAGTTAAAACTTCTCCCTCTGTTTTGAAGTTGTTCTTCCACAGCTGAAGAACTTTTTAATCAATTGACCTCAGTGTAAAAGTGGCCAAGGTGAGAACCATCAGCACACTCATGTAGTATCAGCAAAGTACAACTGATTCAGGCTAATCAGAACAATGCTCACAATAAGAAATAAAAATATAAGGAAAAGTCAAACTACAAAGCAGGAAGCTGAAAGCACTTAACTAAAACATCAGTTTGTTTCAATTTTTCCTCCTCTCTACAAAGCTGAAGCCAGTACACACTAACTAATCAGCTCTTCCCAAGAAGTACTCTGCAGTTTTGACAAAAAAAATATTGAAAAATTTCCTGAATTTTATCACAACCTCCAGAATCAGAGCCACAAACACAAACTGAGATCTCTTTCACACCTCTTCCCCACTGCCCACTCTTCTCCAAACAGAAGGGCTGGCCAAGGCTCTCTATTTGTTTCAGACCAACTCAGCCGTGATGATTTAACACAGCAAGCAGGGATTATCATCNACAAAGCTGAAGCCAGTACACACTAACTAATCAGCTCTTCCCAAGAAGTACTCTGCAGTTTTGACAAAAAAAATATTGAAAAATTTCCTGAATTTTATCACAACCTCCAGAATCAGAGCCACAAACACAAACTGAGATCTCTTTCACACCTCTTCCCCACTGCCCACTCTTCTCCAAACAGAAGGGCTGGCCAAGGCTCTCTATTTGTTTCAGACCAACTCAGCCGTGATGATTTGCAGTTGGCACGAGGAGAGTTAGAAATACATATAACCTTTCTTCCCTTAACAGAGCTTTAGGACATGCATCTGTTCAGCTTCTGATTGATGACAAGCAATGGAGGGGTAGCACCACATGAAATTTGGATAAGTACATTTAGAAGATGCCTGTTTGTGGCCTGCTTTGAACTGGGAGAGAGGAGACATTTTACATCAAAGCAATCAGAGAGCAGATTCTGTCTACTGAAACCCCAGAAAAATACCACAGACTCACAGAAATGTTCTTATTTCTGTGCAAAAATATTTTTTCCTAGTGCCAGACATTTTAAAAGCTTAATACCACCTTGTTTTCATTAAGTGGTTGAAAACACTTGACTCAATCATTTTGAAATCAAAAAACCCTAAAATCCTTTATTTCTTTAAAAATTCCACAGGACTGCCACAGAGAATTTCACATGCATCTACAGTGATGTTACACACAAAGAGTGTATTTTTTAAAATATTGATAGTTTTATTTTCTCTTGGATGTTTGTGAGTACAGGGAGGGGAGAATTAGATATGTTTACTGAAAGATCTGGTTAAACTGACTTTTCAGTCTTTTGAATGCTTTCCAGGATCAACACAGTCCATGAATATTTCTCTGAGGTTTATTATGTATGCATAGATAAAGCAAATGGCAATGAACCCCCATCCCTTCAGATAAATGCAATGCATATCATGGTATGTGCTGCCTTCCAAACAGAACAGTAGTTTTCTTTAGAGGTTTGGATCTATCTCAGCTCTCCATTACTCAAAGTTAATCTCAAGAACTACATTTTTGAAACAATGAAGCATAAAACCTTAACAGTAAGCAAGGTGCTCTAGAAATAGGTGACTAAACAAGATATTGTCTAAAAGTCCCAAGGAATGCCTGCAACGAATCCAGTAACAGAACATTTTTTCAGAAGTGCATGACCTCCAAGAAGCAGGGCTCAATCAAGTAAACAACAATACAGTGCAATGGTTCCTTTGGCAGCACTGCCTCAGCAAACAGGGTAGAGTGATGCATGCCTCAGCATAACTCTTAAAATACTTAAATACTTAAAATACTGTGCCTAGCCTGTAGAATACCACAGGTCATGATAGGGGACATAATCAAGTGAAGTAAGGGAAATACATAAGAATGCACAAGCTAATTAGAGAAGAAGAGAACACAAGAAAGGGTTGCTTTCTTTGAAGGAGATCCTTCCTAAGATGGTGAATGAGTGATGCCATCACTTGTTCAGCAAGGCAAGTGGTGCTAAGCTCAGCCAGGGAAAATATTAGAGCACAATAATGTTCTGTCTCACGCCCTCTATTTATCTGCATTTACAGCTGTTCTGGGCCTGAATCCCATAAAGGAGTGTTGTGATATGGAACTGAAGCCCTCCACTAGGCCAATGTGTTTTCATTAAGTGGTGTGACAGTGGTTAAATTAAATAAAGAAAAGTTTAGTCAGTATCATTACACATCTGAAGTCCTAAGTGAAGAGGAGACTGTCTGTGAAAGTGTCACTCATCCACCTTCCTGAGCTGGGGAGATGCTCTGTCAATTACAGTTGACAGAACTTTCAGGTGACAATGGAAGGCAAGGGGTACTGTAATGGGACAAACTTCTAGAAGGAGATAGCCTGACCCTGATAGAAATTGCCAAACATATCTGTTCAAACTAGAATTTCTTAACATAGCAAATCATACCAGCCCTCCAGGGCAGAAGGAATTAAATTCTCAGTTCCTACTCACCACCAAGAAAACCCTCAAAATTTGTTTCATGTTGAGACACCTCATTAGGGGTGGGAACTTAAATCTACAGACAGCATTATAATAAGTAATGATTAATTTAAAAAAAAATATTAAAAACACAACAATTGAGAATTTGAACCCTTTAGAAAATTGAAGAGAAGAGGCATGTGACTATCTGGAGGCAACAACTATTGTTACTATCTCTAGAGAGGGCTTGGCCCAGACATGTCTATTAATACCAGACTTATTAGGTCTTGACAGCTTCTAGGACATCTGTTTGTTTCATTTCCCTTTAGTCTTGCCAAATGCTAGCAGCAAAAATCATGCACTTTTTGTTCCTACTTCTGCATAGCTTGAAAGACTTTTTTGCATATATGAATTTTGACAGTGCATGAGATCTAGAGTTCTGTAACTGATATATATGTACAGGCACGTGTATTCAAAGAACTGCAAAGGTGGGTAAATTTCTTTAATCTGAGGGCATTTAGCTAGGAATAAAGGTGCAGATAGTGGAGCTAACAAACATTCCTCAGAGGTGGGACAGTTTTCATAGATTTGGTTTTCAACCTGAATGAAAAAAGGTTGCATGGACCAAAATATCTCAGCAGGAGTTTTTCACAAGCAACTCCCTCAAGTATTTCAGTACATTGCAAAATTCCAATAAAGCATTGCAGAATTACAGATAATAATATTGAGGGTTTTGGTATCCCTATTGTTCCAAAAATCAGCACACAGGTCCTGACCCAAATAAAGTTCAGTCTAAGTTATAAAATAAAAGTTCTAAGTTAAGCTCTTGCATTTTGCTAGACTGTCACTGTATTCTAGACCTAAATCCAAAAGGCATTTCTGTCCTATATTGTTCATAGTTCTTGTTCATAATTCTGTTGTTCTTGGCCATCACTTCAAAAGTAATAGCATAGGTGAGATTTAAATATCACCTACTGGAGACAGAAAAGAAAAGGAGATAGCTCTTTGTATATTACAAATCAACCACACACAGTTGCTGATGCTTTGATCCAGATATTTCGCTGTGACTAAATGCCAAACAGCTAAACTATTTTATTTACAAGAATCCAGCTTTGCCCACTCATTTCATTTTCATATGGTTGTATAAATAATGTGTTTACATTTTTAAAATACTTTATCTTTGCTTATAGACTTTATGTGACCAATATAATTTCACACATATACATTATTTTTAATTATTTTTTAAAATGCCTTTACTCAAGCTCTAGGGCCCATTCAGAATGTCAATACAAAGTATTTTTATTTCAGTTTAAAGCCTGTTTGGATGCAGATTTCTTTAAATATTTTTATTCTCAGGCAAATGTTTCAAATTACAGATTATTTCAGAATCCAAATTTGATTTTCAACTTTTTTTGAACACTTATTGAAAACTTTCCTACCTAGATTATTATAGGCACTAGGGAATTAAGAATTGTTAAAAATCCAGGAAGTATTAAAAAAAATCAATCAAAATTCTTAGGAAGCAGGATCAGCTTTTGCAGAAAATTGCAGCAGCTCTCCTGCTTCAGGTATATTTTGAGAGCCATGCACAATGGCAGAGCTCCCTTCAACATCCATTAAGGTGACTTGGAGTGAATAATACCATCTGTGATCATTCCCTGAAAATACAAATAAATATATTTCCATTTCCAACTAGAGATTTACACTCACTTAATGCCAGCTGAGAATCTGATCCAACAGTGCTGTAAGAGTCCCACAAAAAAATCTTTGACTTCAGTGGGTCTGCAGGAAATAACACATGACCATAAGCTTGATATATATGCTTTCAGCACCTGTTTCACAACAATACTCCTGGGGTTTAGTGTATTCATAATGCAGTATTCTAAATAACTACAGAGGTTTCATGGGGCAAAAGAGAACATTACATTCCCACCATCTTAAATCTGGCCAAGTTAAGTTTGAGGAGATACCATTTATTCATGGGCTAGAGAATATGAGTTTTACATCCAAAACTAAGTGCAAAGTGTTTTTCCAGATGTTCTGCCCCAGCAAAGCATGATGCAAATTACAAACTTGCTAGCTCAGAGAGTTCATAAACTTCTATTTGCATGCATTCATTGGCTGTATTTTTTAACTTCCTTCCTAAATAGTTTAATTGAATAGCACATTAAATCAGTTAAGAGGAGATGAAAATTTGTGACTAGGATAACTGGTAGCTAAAAATACAAAAACCTGAGTTTACTGTTGCTTGATACCTAAAACACATGATTTTATTTAATTGTTCATATTAGTTTGCTTTTGGCTATATTCATAAGAATTATCATAGAAAACTAATATAATTTTTTAGCTCATTGTGCCCAGGAATTGGTAGTCTATACAAACAGAATAGTCTTGTGTTACAGCTTGATACAAGGGATTTATTATATACTTGCTTCTGTATGTTATTTATGACAAAAATCCAATATTATAAAATTAAAGTCCATATAACTGTAGTGGAATCTCAGCCAGGAAAGGGAGACTGGCAACAACACCTCTTGTTCCTTTTCCTTTCACATTCTGAACCATCTAAAAGTACTGACTGTGACAAGAATAAAAATAAAATTAAACACTACACCTGTAGTATTATATGCTGGTATATTTTAACAGAATTATTAGTTTATCTTTCCATAATTTCCCTTTATTTGAGAGGACACAGTGGCTTGACACATGGAAATAAGCTCACTTTCAAGCTATTTTATAAGGCAAAATAAAATTGCTGTTACCAAGAAAGAAATATTCCTGTTCAAAGGCAGCAGAACTGAGTTGGATCTTTTCTCTGGGATACTTGGACTAAGACACATAAAGTCATTCCCTCTTTTCTTCCCAGCACACCCTCCCTCTGTCAGGGAGCAGCAAGGGATGGCCAGCAGCCAAGGGGGATGCCACAGTCCTCCCTCTTTGTCTGTCTGTCTGTCCTCACCCCATCAGGCCCCGCCACTGTGACTGGGATTAAGGGCAAACCAGCAAAATTCAGCCATTTACTGTTCAGTGTACGAAGGAATGGGCACACTCCCAGCTGCTGGAGAAAGCACAGTGGGTCGCCAGTAGGACAAGGATCAGGAAGAGGAGGGAGGCTGAGGAGCACCGGTGTCGGTGTCTGAGGAGCAGCAGGCACATGTGGAGAGAGATAGGAGGGGTTCTCATCAGACAGAACACAGCAGAAGAGGTGAGGCTCTCTCTGAAGGAGCTGGGATGGAAGAGAAATGAAGGGAGCCAAGGTTAATTGCCTCCCAACCCTCTGAATCCTCAAGACAAATTCAGGTTTCTTGACAATTCCGAAACTTGGTATCACTGAACTGCATTATCACAGCCAAATGCCTAAAAACACTTCCTCCACACACCAGGTGAAAGTCACTGCAGTGGAAATCCAGGTCACAGCAAGGCCATGACAACAAGGGACAGCAGCTCATACCAACCCTATAGCCAGGAACACAATCATATCCTAACCCAGCCTTTCCAAACAGGAGATGGAGCCAGCTGTACTGTTAAAACAAACACACAGAATACTCTCATGCATGAACATAAAAAATAGAAGGATCCTTTTTTAAAAGATTGAGAGCTTTTATCATCAAAATCTAAAGAACTGTCAGCTCTTTCTCAAGTATTACATATCTAGATTTTTCTATTCACACTGTCTTAATATCGTGTTAGTTGCCTAAATGTGTGCTTTGGTTTCCAATAAACAATGTTTTCTAGAAAGCAGAAAAGCATGGTGAAACTTTTTCAAGAAATCTTGATCATTTATCTCAAAATTATCTTGCAGATAATTCCTTACATCTATAAAAACATGTAGAGGTTTGTAATTAATCTGTCACTTATTGATAAGTCTGTAAATAGGCCTACATGGCTTACTGTAAGATAATATGTGGAACAGTTTGTGTTAACCATTTAATATTGAATAATATAAGAATGGGACTTTACTGTATCAAAATAAATGTACAAGCAGCTTATTTCAACTCAGCTTTAGTTACACTAACAAAAGTTAGATAATGTAGAAACATTAGAAAGAAGTGAGATGAGTCAGGGTTTTCCACGAAAAACAGCTTCACTGCAGAGTAGCCAATAGAAATAATTTTAACCTTATTTAGATTAAGATAAAATGGCATTCTGATATTTCACTATCTTATCTAGATAATTTTATTAGTGCTTAAGATAATAAAAGATGCGTCTGGCAGCAGAACAGCATTCCTCTATTACCAAACTGGTGTTCTGCACAGGCTCCCATCTGCAAATGCAAATTGACACTTACTTTTGTGAGTTATGGAAGATTTTCTAATCTAAGACATTCTCTTCCTCTTAGCAATCTTTAACTCAAATTTTAATTTATCTTTATGTCTGTTTTTCCTTCCTTCTGTTTTCTTTTCTTTTGAGCTTATAATCATTCATTGTATAATTTCACTCATTGCATGATTATGTAACAGGCCTCCTCTGTGACATATTGCTATTTTATTGTTCTTCATGCATATTTTGACTGCATATTCAGGGGTTTGTGTAGAAATATTTTTTTTGTCACCATTGCAGACTGGTCTTTTTGGAGCAGGTTCCTTAGCTCACAGCTAGTTTTAGGGTAGCCTGAAACAACGGGGATGAAGAAAGAGAACAGCTGAAGATCTCTAAATGCTCCCTACAGTCACTCATTTTGCTGTCTTGGCCTCAAAAGAGAAGAAAATAACTTCTTTATTGAGCTGACATTAAAAAAAATGCATCCTTTGCTAAATATTTCAATAAACATCACCCATTATCCTTTTGGACAATATCCAACTTGCCACAGGACATTAATGTACAAGCACTCTTTTGTGTCTGTGTGTGTGTAGCTCATGCTCAATTCAACACCACATCAGTTCCCAATACAAACAACATAACTCAAAGAATTTTGAACACCATAATTCCTGAGCTCAAGTCAAAATACTCTTGACATAATGGGAGTCTCATCTGAATCACAGAACCCCAGATTTGCAGACTTTTGAGATTGGAAGAGACCCTTAGAAATCATCTGGCACATGCCCCTGCTCCGAGCCCAGCCACCTAAAACAGGTTACTCAGGACTGTGGTTTGAATATCTTCAAGGATGGAGATTCTCCAACCTCTCTGGGCACCCTGTGTCACTCTTTGATGATCCTATCAGTGAAAGGGTTTTTTCCTGTATTTGAATTTAATTTCAAATTCAAATGAGTTTCAAGAACACATTTCTTGTGTCCTTTGCCTCCTCTCCTGTCAAGCATCAGGCAGAAGAGTCTGGTTCTCTCTTCTTTACTGCCTCCCACCAAGTAGAGTGATAAAATCCAGAGCTTAAAAATTAGGGCTTCCATCTATGGAAATGAAGACCAACAACATTACCTCTCTCAGTAAATCTTCTCTGAAATGTTCTCAGTCCTTTGAATTTAACACAGGAGGTCAATGCTCCCCAGAGGAATCTGAAATGCTCAGCAAGTGGAGGGAATTAACAATATATATTGTATTATTATTTGTCCAATCTGCACACCAAAGGCCCAGGAAACTCACTTCTTACTCAGACTTTCCCATAAGATTCTGCAAAATTCAAATATACCCAATCCACAGTTCCTGAATTATATTCCTTTTTGGGATGCAGTAGCTCCTGCAGTTATTCCTATATTAATTGTTTGGCTCCATGGTCAGTTTTGCCCTTTAAACTTCAATCCTTTAACCCTTTTGATTCTATCACAGCTTCAGGTTCCCATAGTCCAAGGGCAGGAATATTTCAGTGGTTCTGACATAAACACTTTTCCAGTTATAAGAATAAACTAATATAATAGTATTCTCACTATAATTCTCTTTGAATTATAAATTCAAACTGTAAATTGCCAAAATTTTCTATTAACATGAGGGAAACATGTGAAAGAGACAGAGAAAGGGGGAAGATGGAGGAAGGAAAGGAGAGGGCAAGAAGGGAGGGAGGAGCAAGATAGCCTTGCCAGAAAGAGGATTTATTTGTGCTAAGCATATAAATAGAATTATAGATATGGCACTAGTAGAGATACAATTGAAATAAAGCTGCTGGGAAACAGAAATGTTGTGTAACAGAAGCAAATAACTGGTTCAATGAGCAATGGAATTAATGAGCCCTGGATTTCAATGAATTTACATTTCCTGGAGAGTGCCCTTTTTAGCTGAATTCTAAAGCAGCTGCGTAGGTGCATCTCTTGTTGAAGAACAGCTATTTTACAAAGGCAGAAATACTCTCTATGGTTTGGATGATTCTTCTTTTTCTTCAATGAGATGCAATTTCTGACCAAACAGGGGTAGCAAAAATTGAGAAACCTGCCCAGTGAGTGTTTCTGAAATTAGCATGTTTCCTTGAGAAGTTTCAGGTTTGCTGAGTTCTTGTTCACTAGATCTAGATACTGAATTCAAAGTGAAACAATTATCCAGTATTGCAACCAAAGTACATAGGTGCATTTTTCCAAATTATCCAAGTGCCTCCTATTTTCTATTGTTTGTATGATTTCTGATAAAAACTGTATCTGGAATCTAGTGAGAGAATTCAGAATAATTAGACATTTGCAATCTTTGTGATGAATAAATTTTGATTTTCTGAAAATGCTACAGATTATAAGCACACCAACTGACAGCTTATGGAAATGCCAATCATAGACAATGTCTGGTTTTGGTTTTGGTCTTTTGAATCTCAGCAATGCAATTTAGGACTCCATGACCTGATGAACATATGCTCCTATTTCATACCAAATCTGAGGTGGCAAGTGGCTTAACAGGTAATCCACTTGCTCAACACCCATTTCAATTCAATAAAATGAAATTATTCCTTTCTAATACCTGAAGGCTTCATGGAAATTAACAGCTTTACAAAATACTGATAGTCTTCACTCCAGCTGAAAAGCCAATTGGTTTTTTTCTAATGAGATTGATATGTTGCCCTTACTCTGAATCTCTGACCTTATGCAAGACAAGCTAAGCAGTTTGCTGAAGACACAAAACAGAAGAGGTCAGAGGAAACACTTTCACTGTGCTAAAACTGGTACACAGAGTCCTCAGGCAAGAACTCTTCCCAGCACAGGACAGAAGTCCTACAATGATGGTGAAAGTGTCTCTAACAGCTGAAAACATCTTGGTGTAAAGAAATGCATTTTTTCCCTTTTCTCAATAGTTGAGGTCAGCTGCATTTGCAGCTGCAGTTTTTGCATAATTCCTACGTGAAAACTTCCTTTTCCATATTACTTTCCTGAACACCATATAAAGCAGGAACATTTAAATATAATTTTTTTAGTTTAAGACAAGATATCAACTGAGTTTTGAGACACCTAGAAGATTAAAGATAAAATAAAGGTTCATTTAAAAAATCAGCAACAGTTAAAAAAACAAAGAACATGGATCAGTGATTTCTAATTGCTAATAGTACTTATGTGGGTTGGCAGTAAAAGAAGCACTCATAAAGGCTGTTCAGAAACAGATCTTTAACAGCACAGTAAAATTGATAATTTCATTACATTTGTTACATGTAATAGTAAATACAGTTATGCATGGAATCATGGCATTATGGATTGGAAGAAGAAATGTGTGTTTGAATTAGATCAGAAATATACTTTTTGGTGCTTTTTTTGTTTTGTTTTGTGGGGTTTTTG
>VZRX01020701.1:47570-95179 GCA_013398075.1 Notiomystis cincta
TTTTTTTTTTTTTTTTTTTTTTTTTTTTTTTTTTTTTTTTGTTTTTTTTCTGTTACAAATCTAGTTGTTTTGACATAAAGGTCAAATGGTCCCAGGAAAGGAATTAGGTCTTAACAGTATTTAGAGAACACACAAGAGATTTGAGAATTGCATTCAATAAAGGACTCTATAAAGTGCACATGGTTTTTAACAACAGCCTTTCCAGCTCTTCAATAGTTTTTCCAATAACTTACCATGAAGATGATTCTTGACAAAGCAGATCTAAGCATCTGTCACCAAAATGGAAAGAATTTTTTTAGCAGTATGTGGATAATTTAGTGTCTTATCAGCATTTATTCAATTTCATGGCAACCTGAGATTTTGAATTAAACTTTCTACCCAATTTGCAAACATTATGCTCCTTGTGATTCTCAGCCTGAACATGCATGTTCCTTCAAAGGTCCTGTGTTTTGACACTTCATTTATCTGAGCTGACTTTCTAGAAGTAATAAAGCACTGCTAATCCTGTTGATCCAGATGCTGGTTTTTCCTGTTCAAGATTTATCAGATGATTTCAAGTATATTACAGAAGCATAATTTTAACTATGCAAAACTGATAAACTTCAAAAAAAAAAATCCTACATGATTTATGCCAGACATTTAATTCTTCTGCAGGCAACTAGCATCACATTTTCTATTGTTCTTTTCAGCCTACTTTTGTGGTTTTAGGACAACATATTTTTACATCTTATTTAGGAAGATTGCAATTTTTTATTCAAAAGCAGCCCAGTATGTTAGAAAATAATTTCTGTGGTGCAACCAGGTGAAACTTGCCAGGAAATGAGAAATCTGAAATGATTCAACACAGGACTCAAAATTTCATAAACTTGCTAGCATGAAGGGATTTTGAAACTCTTTCCAGTACAAGCTGCTCCCTCTGATATACTGGCATTTTTTCTCACTGTGAGAAAATATCATTAGGTATAAGCGAACTTTCCATTTTTCCTGCACAAATTGTTTTGCACTTCTGTCTTGACAGAAGAACAGTAACAGGAAACATAGGAATGACAGAAAATGCTACATTCTTATTATCGTTGTAAATGCAACTAGGATGTATTAGCAAGGTGTGTCCTGGATGGATCAAAGAAATTTTCACTCAGGACCAGTTTCTGTTTATGGATCCAGAATTTTTGAAACTTTCACACACAGAGTTTTACTGGTTGTCTCAGAGACTCCGATTCTGGCCAACCCTGGGGAAAATGCAAAGCAAATGCAATTTATTTAATTAGATCTCCCCTTTTTTTTGCTCATGGCTCCTCTGCCGTCTGGTGGGATCAGACACAGAACCTCCCTGAGAATCCCGCGTGCCATCAGCAGGCAGCTGCAGCAGTGGGATCCCGAGGCTGCGGTTCAGACGAGCCCAGCAGAGCAGCTGCGCTCAGTTTCAGCGACGAAGGAGTTAAAGAGCTCCGTGCTCCCCTGTGCCCGGGAGGCAGCCTTTGTGTTTAACATTGGCAGGGGCTCAGTTCGGGCTGGAGGTTTGTTTTAATTGGGGGAGGGGGCAGAGAAGAGGGGACGCTCAGACTTCTGCAGTCTGTCTCCTCCGTTCAACTGATTTAGCGGAGGTGGAGATTTTCAATTCCACCCAGTCAGACGCAGGCAGGAGGATCTGGTTTAAGACTATCCCAGGAAAAGGCACTCCGAGGAAATTCTCCGCGGCGGCGGCGGCGGCAGCCCCAGCCCCAGCATGAGGGTGAGCCGGGCGGGGAGGCGCGGCGGGGGGAAGTGGCGGGGTGCTGCGGGAGCCCCAGCCCGGGAACAGCCCGGGAACAGCCCGGGAACAGCCCGGGAGCAGCCCGGGAACAGCCCGGGAACAGCCCGGGAACAGCCCGGCCCGAGCCGCGGGCACCTTCCGCACCGCTGGAAATGCCCCGGAGAGCGAGTCGGTGGCGGTGATGCACCTCTGAGTGCGGGTGTGAGTGCGAGAGAGAGAAAAAGGGAGAGAGAACAAGAGACGGGCACAAGGCAGCTTGGGGGGACTGTTATTCCAATGAAGTTTAACAATGTATGGATCTTGCCAGAGGTTCTCTGCGCAGGCTGCAGGTCAGGCAGCACTGGTTTGCCAGTGCATGCTGAAATGGATCCTTTGCTGGTGGTGCAAGGAGCGTGTTTCCTCTCGCCTCGGAGAAGGAGCAGCAGGCGGCTTCCCCGGCAGCGCTCGCCGGGAACAGCCCGGAGAATCCCCCTTGCTGGCGTTGTTCCCCTCGGTGCCCTCCTGCCCTGCTCCGCTTCACTTGCTCCCGTTCACGTCCCAGCTGCCCTACACCGATTAAGCACTGTTAACGTTTTAGCTGGTCCTTAATACTCGGAACAATTTCATTTCCACTAATACGGTCTCTTCTTGCAAACCACGGCACGGGAATTTTTTTGGTTTGATACTCCAGGCCAGTCAGGAATTTAGTTCCCTGCAACCGCGGCTGCTTTTGCAGCCCTGCAGGAGCACAGACACAGCACAGGCGGGGGCTCCCAGAGTAACAGAGCATCCTCACACCCTCCAGGTGCCCAGGTTGCATGCGAAGAAGGACAATCCTAGATTACTTTATCGCAGAAAATTATCAAGGATGCCAGCGTGGTCTTCATATGAGGAAGGTTGCATGTTATATTCTGCAGCAAGACAAATAGTTTAAAAATATGCACAGAGGAATGAAGGGCTGTCAGGAATCTATTAAAAAGTAGTTAGTCTATTAAAAATATTCTGGTGTTGCTTCTTAGGGAAAAGTTTCTTCCAGGAGATGGAAGAGGGAGTAATTGGCAGTTTTGTTCCCAGCTTTGCATGCTGGCAGCACGGCTGCCTTGTTACCACCATGTTTATATGATACATACATCAAATTTTCACAAAAAAGGTCATGAAGCAAGGAGGAAACTAACATAACTACTCAATTATAGGGTTGTGGGTTCAGTTCATAGCTTTATCATATTTACTTGGGAAAGCCATTTAATAGTGGTACACTTTCCCCATTTGTAAATTGAGGAACCGTTGTCATAGGAAATAATACAAGTATTAATTACTTCTTGCCTGAAAAGAATTACAGTCAAACATCTCTGTTGTTTCTGGTATGATTTAGAAACCTAAAGTGAACACACTTGCACCATGCTGCTGCTAAGTGCCCTCAGATACCATCATAACCAGCATTTAATGTAATTAAAGAAGGATTTACTATTTAGTACGCTAAAATTTGAAATAAAGTGCAGGGGAACTCGCAGCTGGTCAGTTCCTGATCACAAATACAGCGATACAAGGATTGAAAGGTGAATCCCTGGTCTGTGAGGGACAGCACTCTCTTGCCAGACAGGAATTCTCCTCTTAGCAGCGCATCTGCTGCTGTACAGAGGTACACACACACTCTTCCACAGACCACACACAACAGAAGCCTGCAATAGTAGTAAATATTTATACTGTGCCTGCTCCAGAAGTACTATCAGTAAATTTTCTCCCTCCTTCTCTGGTAAACTTCTTGCTATAAACTCTGACTTAATAGCCCCACGGGGAATGAAATTAGAATTCATTTATTTAAAAGGATCCTCCCAAATACTTCAGGAGAGTCCCTGGAAATCAGAAAGTTATAAATACTTTATTTTCTACTCTTCTTTTGTCAACACTGCAGCACTTTGTCTTGTTTTGCAGAAATTAAAGCAAGGTTTCAAGAACATGGATTTAAGTGGTATCCCTTTTTTCACTGGAAGTTTGGTATTTACACACAGCCACTCCCACTTACTGGGACAGAATCCTATGATGCTTTCTTCCCTACCTGGAAATGTCATGAGTTGTTGCTTAGGATACTAAGCCAAGTGGTTTTTATCTTTGAAAGGGCTTGATTTTTTATTATTAACTTCACTGTGGCTAAGCATGAGTTGCAATTACATTCAGGATCAAATCACAAAGTTTGGAGGTTTTTCCTTGGCCAGAGGTCTATCTTAGGACTATAAAATTTTCTTCCTAATATTTAGGGATTTTGGATCTGGTCCAGATTTTGATTTGAAATACATGTCTTTTCAGTTTTCATTTGAAATCCAGGTAATAAATCAGAGAAAAATAATATAAAGACTAATTGTAGCAATATATCAAAGTACTCAGAAAAATTGTGAATTTACTACCTTTAATTTTTAATGCAGTGCTGTTCCTTTCTTTTTCAAAGTAAAAAGAATAACTTCTTATAGCTAAAATACATTCAGCAGTCTCCAAGACAGGTCTAATTTTCCTGCAAGACTGTATTTTACAGCAGTTTCATCCACCTTATTTTTTCCATCTCTACACAAATTCTGTCTCTCATTTGCATAAACTATCACTTACTTAAGGATTTGGTTTTTGTTTGCCTCCTGTCAGAGAGGTAATGGGGGTAATCTAGGTTTTAAGGCAGCACAGTGAGTATAAGCAGGTGTTTATCTGTGTGCGCCATTCAGATACCCTTCCTAAGTGAGAAACAGGATGTGTTAGACTCCCTGTTGTACTGATTTTGTGCTTCTTTTTTCTTTCTCTTTTTGCTCACAGTTTCTCTCTGCAGGTGAAGAAGTAAGAAGTGTCTCACTGAAACGCTGAAGGAAAACCCCAAACCCTTGTCTCGCTGAATTTGCTCGCTGGGGACTTCAGGATGGAAGCCTTGTGTTTAAGAGTTTCCTTGCTGCTGCTGGTGCCAGGATTTGTCCTCAGTGACAGCTCTGACAGAGATGCTGCCAATCGGAGTGACTCGGGAAACCCCCTTTCCACCTTCTCAGGGATCGAATCCAGCATTCTCCTCACCACCATACAGCCCCCGGTGTCCAACCAAACTGTCAAGTGCTCCCAGCAGACTAAGATTGCTGAGACTTTTAAATACATCAACACCGTGGTGTCCTGTGCTATTTTCATCGTTGGGATGGTTGGGAATGCAACGCTGCTGAGGATCATTTACCAGAACAAGTGCATGAGGAACGGCCCGAACGCGCTGATAGCCAGCCTGGCACTGGGAGACCTTATCTACATTGTCATTGATATCCCCATCATCGTGTACAAGGTAGGACTCCGCCATCCATGATCCATTCTAGCTGCAGTTCCTGACGGGTTCACTGGCTCTTCGCTGTGCTTGCTGCCCCATTTAGTGCTCTTTCGTCAATGAATAGTGCACTTAAGGAAACGAGACAGCTCCTTTTTGTTCTGCAACAAAACCCTTGCTCTCAGCTCTCACCTCCCTCAAGAAAATGTGTATCTCCTGTTAAAGAGGATGTAGCTCTTAAGCAAAGTGTGGCCTTGGGTATTTCACAGGAGCTCTTCATTTCTCCTAGCTGCTACAGCTAGCAAAAGAATTTATGAGGGGAGACATTTTATAAACTGTTCTCCTCCTTGATGGACTAGTTGCTATGTTTATATTATCCAATCCTTACTTTATATTTTTACAGAAAATATTCCCTGTAATACACAAGCTTCATATTATGACTTTGCAGGGAGAGATTACGTCAGTTAAGTTGAGCCTTAAGGTTTTCATTTAATATTCACTAATAGCAGAGTCTCAAAATTTTTCCAATTATATCACAGACCATTTCTGAAATATTAAATTTCATCTGGCTTTGTCAAAGTGTAAAAAAGCTCCTCAGCAATTCTTTTATCTGGTATGAAGTTATCTTGTCACACTGTTTTGATTTTCCATTTTAATTAAACAAAGCCATAAAGCAGTGCTTTTTCTGATGCAATTTATATTTACTATTATAATTCAAGCCAGAATATGCTTGAATGAACAGAACTGAGCCCTTTTTTAAAACATATTTCATATATATTAACTTCTCTTAGAAAACCATCAAAGAATTTTGTAAGCTTGTATCTGTCTCTGTGGACGGTACACAGGTGTGTAGCTGATAGGACATTTGACTTGTTCTTTTCTTTCTCAGCAGAAACATGAAGTGGTTTTGTCAGTAAATAAAATACTAAGTCATATAAGAAAAAATGTTCTTCACAATTTCAGCTCTTAAAGATTCTAAAGACTTTTATTTACATGTGTTTTAAATAAAACATTTTAATGCATGGTTTTATAATTACTAGTGCCCTGTGGTTTTTAAATTGGATTTTAAAATTAAAGAAACAATGCATTTTAAAACATGCATTTACCATCTATATAATGTTGACATCATAATTGCATTATAACACAGGTATTCATAGGACAAGATCATAAAATATGAATTAATTAAGGGAATAAAAGTATCTCTATGTGTATATATTACATTTGTACAGAGGCATGTTATCTATGGTGAAATGCAGCACCTGGGTCTGATCTTCCAGTTGTATAAACTACAGACATATCTTTTAACTTTATCTGGTTTTAATATAACATTAATTTGAAACTAGGATGGCTGTAAATAATTATGGATGTGATTAACAGAAGTTCTAGTTCACACCTTTCAATACTCCACCTGGAAAGTTAAATTGGTAATTTGTTGATAAGATAGCAGATATCAGTAGAACGTTTTGGATTAACAAGGTGATGAGAAAGATTAGCTTCTGCCTCATTTGGGATTCACCTGTCTTCCCTAGCTGGGTGAATGCCTAATAGGGTATGGGTTTGGGGTTATTAGCTGGACTTTAAGGTCCCTTCCAACCCAAACCATTCTGTGATTCTGTGCACCTCCCACGAGGTATTACAGTTCTCTCCCTGGTAAATTACCTTTATGTCTTTATGGATAATTGCTAAGACAGTGTTCTCACTTCTCATGATATAGCTGATAGTAAATTTTAAGGAAAAATGGCATGAGTTTTTTTCAGAGCCAGGTTTGAGAAAGAACAAGAATTTTTATTACACAATTTTTTCTAATCTTTCAAGAGCTCTGCTGCTTTTTCAGAGAGAGGAAAGGAAATCTGGAATCAATTCTGCGTTTCAGAATTGCCTTTTGATGGTCTTCTGAAAATTCTTTAGAAGTTTAGTTGAAAGTAACAAACAATATTTTTTACATTCTCTTTATTATTTTGCAATACATTTTTCTATTAATTTTCTGTTGCTTCTCTGGATTTCCATAGGCTTACTTGTCTTGGACTATCTTCCATTATGAGCTGAACTGGGATTCTGATTGGCTCTGTACAAATGAAATTTCCATAACCTATATGAGAAATTATTTCGATGCTGCACAGAAGTATTGGATTAATAAAGGCTATGACTGAAACTGCAGTCCCTTGACATAAATGTCTGCTAATTTCCACATGTGAGAAGGCAGAATTAAAATCACCTTTAAAGCTTAATTCTAGCTTTTAGTTAATTTTTCAGTGATTTAACTTTCAAAATAAATTACTTATAAATTACCATATACAACCACTTTGTTTTCTGAGGTTAGCTGCATGGATTGTAATACAGGGAAGAATTTATGGCTTCATAAGGGAAGTCCAGTACATCTGATAAGANCATTCAGTAATGTGAATGCTTACATTAGGAGTTGGGTTTAAAGTTTATTAAATGTGATTCCTGTTTGTACCACTGGGGATCCCAAAATCTGTGTCACCTTTCAGCCCCTCTTGTTCAGTGACAATATGAAGGCTGGCCATTGGAAATATCACAATTGGATAATTGAAGTGATAGGCTTTAAAGGAAATAAAAACCAAGTGGTTTTATTTTTGTTTTAAAGTAATTTATACCCTTCTGACCTTAATTTGAAAATATTCTTTTAGTTTCAGAGTCAGCTTCATGTTGAACCATATATTAGTATGCTACATAACAAGTGGTGTCAAACACAAAACACCTTTCAGGTTGGATCTTCATTTTTAGGATAAAACAGGTCTAAAATCAGAATTAGAATAAACAAACATTCAGCTGCATATTAAAATAACAAATAACAGTATTGAGATGGCCACTTTGTATAGAACAAAATGTACAATACCTTGTAATTATAACTGAATACCAGAAATAGGTATAATCACTCTCCTGAAACATAATGTAGCCTTACCTATTATGAAATTACTTTCAAAAGAGAAGTAGATAATGCTACTGATACTCAAATCCATTTTACAAATCCTTAGAAAGAAGCAGCTGTAAAATGATAGTAACTGGCAATGTAAGATCCCAGGAGAATTGAGTCCTTCATTCTATTATGCATTTATACAACCAATAAATATATGACTCTGGGAAAAAATTATTTATGTAATTTATGTCAACTGAAGATGTGGTCACAGGTGTTTGACACTTTTATCCTTTGTGGTGCACTAGGCTCCAAAACTCACCTCTTACTTTCTCCAATTACTGTAATCATATAGTGGATTCCCTTTACTGTTTAGTGGATTGAGATGTGAGTAATATTTTTACTGTCCTTTGAAGATATTCTGGATGTATTAAAGCCCCATTATGCTTAATTACCACAATATACCCACTTGAAATATCAAATCAGTATTAAAAATCTTAATAAGTTGAGTTTTACAGGAAGGGTGACAATTATAAATACAAACTTAATAGACCAAACTAAACCAATTTAATTTTCAACTGCGTTTTTATACCACCAGGACCCAAATAGTTTCCTCTTTACCCAAAGCATACCCATCTCAGACAGATGTCAAAGCCTAAAGCCCATAATAAAGAATTATTTCTCTGCAGGGAAAAGAAGACTAGAAAATAAACATTTTATATTTTATGCTGCTCTAGAGGTGGGGTTAAGACACTGAAGAAGAGACAGGTTCCTTTTCTTGTATCAGGAGGCATTAGCACATAACTGAAATCTGCTGATCACCTGTGTTACCCATCACTGCCACATGCATTTTTTAGCAAATAAATTCAGATGCAAAGAAAACTTCTTTAGAGGGCTGCATTCCATGAAGGCACCACACTGTTTCCTAAGGCCATACAAAGGCAGCAGCAGGATATCCACAGCCCCAGGGCTGCCTGGACTGCTCTGAGCTCTGGCAAACCCTTATGGCTGTTCCTGTTGTTGCCCTCATGGCCGAAGTTCAGCAGAGCAACAGGAACAACAACAGGTACTCACCACAGACATTGCTGTCCACTGCTCTTTCCTGAGCTCACAGAGCTTGAGACCAGGGCTCCCACCTTTAGAATGGCAAAATTCAGTTTTAACTGTTATTGGGAAGTGCTGAGCTGTCTCTGCTTCCAGTTTTATGCACTTAGAGAAAAACGTATAAATGAATTCTGTTTCTTGGAAACTGGCCTATGTAGGACTGACATAAACTACATTGCCTTAGATCAGCAAATGCTTAACTCCTTAAACCATTAGTTTATAAAGTAGATGAAGCAAATTAGGCAGCTTTTTACCTGTTTCTTTAATAACATTTTCCTAATTATTTTACTGGTATAAAGTGGAAGACATCTACCCAGGAAAAAAGCAAGTGTTCACTGCTCAGACAGCTAAAGAAGATGTTTTCTTGAATGAAACAGGAGGATTTGGGGTTAGTTAATTGGAATTCCTACTTACTTTAGTTCCAACAGCATCTAAATCTGAGTAGTCCACCTAGAACATTAAAAATCTAAACATAGAAGGTAGAGCTGACAGCAAGCAAACCCATGCATCCATTTTGTCTTCAGTAAAGGAAGAGACTCAGCTAAGGCATTTCTTGTTTTTAACATTAGTGCACATACATAAGTGTCAGAGCAATCACTTCTGAATCAAAAATCATTTGGCATATCTGAATACCTTCACCAACAGAATTAATAATTATACCTACATGGGGATGATAATTAACCACATTGACACTGATCTTGCAGCTGACAGAGCAAGCAGCATCTGTAGGAGTTACAGTTTTGTGCCAAAGGAACATGAAGCCAAGACAACAGCACACAAAAAGTTAAGGGCACTTAGAAAAGAAACCCTTCTTTAAAAGGAGAATTTTTCATATGTATAGTGTGTATTTCTCAATGAAGTACCAACACAAGTAGAAAATTGTGAGGTCTTAATTTAACAACTGCATTCTGGCTTTCAATGAATTCTTGTCAGGGAGCCCAGTGTGACGCAGAAATCCATAGAACCTGCTCCAAGCAGGACCTACAATTTGGGTGCCTGTCTCCATGTAGGGACCAAGCATAGGAGAAACCCAGAGCTAGCACAGGAATTGATCACTGAGCACCAAAGGCAAGAGTTTCCCAAAATGGAGCAGGGAATGGAAATGCACCAGGAATCTGTTCCATTTACAGACTACAGCTTCCTAGCAGAGTGTGTTTAATGTGCTTACCAGGGTAGCAGTTAAGGAAGAGATTTTATATTCTAGGTCTTAGTTCAAGATGCACTCTGCCTTTAATTCCTGGCTGTATTTTGGGGGTGGGACATATGTTCCTATCAATGCACAGCTCCTCCCTCATCTTCAATCCCTCATCTCATACCTGCTTTGCTGCTCTGTGGATTTGAAATAGAGTACAGTGCTTAGAGACTCTAGGTTTAAGAGAATATTTTAGTATGTTTTCTGTCTTTATTTCTCAACCAGCTGAACTCTACAGATAACAAGGAATTGTTTTGATTGTGCATATCCAGGGTTTACCAGTTTTGCAGTCACTTCTTAGAAATCCTGTCACTCTTTTTAGCAACACACAAAAGAAAACACAGCTGGAAGAATAACAAAAGCAATATTATGCCTAGGGATTAAAAAAATTCCTTTCAACAAATCACCATGCACATAAGCACACCTTGCAGCTCATTTCCCTGAAGAAGAGCAGCCCAGCTTGAGAAACAGTTTATCTAAAAGGATGGGAAGATAGCCAACACCATGGAAAGTAATCCTGCTTTGTAAACAGCAAAAATACCACAGGGGAGATACCTAGAGTTGTTAGGAATGCTTTACTGCTAAGTAGATTTTTGTAATAAATATAAGCATTTTAACAAGAACCTAAAGTTTAGGATATTTTTTCTTAGTTAGTTGACATAAAGTGTTCTGCTGAAAAACCAAGGCATTTGATTCCTTACTTTTCAGGATTATTGAAGTATAATCTATTTTCTCTCGTGTAAAAACTTTACATTCCCTTCTATAGCTGCCTAAGCAGCAGCAAAACACTGTAGGCATTCAGTGAATAGAAAACCTCTGCTACCTTCACTTTACTCAGCTGGGCTAAGATGAGCAGAAAAAGCTCTGGCAGGGCAATTCAGAGTAAAAAATGCCTTTGATGGTTCTCATGCATCCCCACATAACCTTTCTTCCTTCCAGGAAGAAAACCACTCAGTCTTTTATCCACCCAAAGTGGAAAAAAAGTTCTTGGTTGTAGCAAAATCAGGAATGCATTTCCTGCAAAGAAGAGTTGAAGAGATACAGCATGTTTTTCTCTACCATGCCAGGACTGTGAATCTAAGCATAAGGAAATAAACAAATGATCCCAAAGCTGGCAGAAGCTTAAACAATCATCTATGATACACTCAATATTGGTCTTATGCCCTGCATTGTAAAGGCTACCCTTGTTTTTTGTTTTCCTTTACTCTTTGTTTTTCTCTAGTCACTGTCCTTTCAAAATCTGAGGTTTTTCACTTCAAAAGTGGGAAGGAATACTTAGAGAAAGGCTGAGATGGAAAGAAAAAGAAATGGATGAGCTTTGTCCAGCAATGTAGCTCTCTCCTAGATATATGGGTTGTAGGAAGAAGGGAAAGGCTTGAAAACATGCAGTGATTTCTTATTCTGTGACACTTCATTAGGACAGAAGGGTCCTGTTTCAGTCACTACAACCAAAATACCAGTGCTGAGGACTCAATACATCCTTTTTCCTAACTAAGCAGGCTTACAGATCAGATAGGTGAGACACTTCAGTCAGAATCATCATCTTTTGTTAACTCAGTGGTATAGAACTTAGACACTTCTGTGCTCAGACAGCTTTCACCTGGATTCCACCCAAAACACCAGGTACCATGTCTGGCCCATGCCTTGAAGCAGATAAAGGCATGTAGAATTGTAGAACACAATTTAAGACAGAGATTTATCAAGACAGCTCAGTATCTCCCCCAGGAAACTAGCCTTAAAAAAAAAAAAAAAAAGACAAAAAAACCCCAAAGAAAAAAAAAAAAAAAAAAACCAAAACCCCCCCAAACCCAGCAAAACCAAATGTGCTGATCTAACAAAACCAGAAGAATTTCCCTTATCTTTCCTTCTGGGCTATGTGGCAAGGAAAGAAAATCACCCCAGATTACACTGGTTTTGTAACTCCTGCTCCCCAGGCAGGAGATATTGGTCACTTACACAATTACATCTAATCTATACAGACAAAATCTGCTGGCTTGGTCCCTTTCTCTATTACTGCACAAGAGTAATGTAAGTCACAGAATAAAGAAGGTATTTCTATTTGTTCTGCTTAAGAAAGAGTAGAGACTGACAACTGATGGTTGTGCCAGAGTTGTTCCAGCAGTGTCATGGAACATTTAAATGCCATGCAACTCAGAAGAGTATGGGGGCAGCATGAGGGGCAAGCACTGCATGCAAGGAATGCAGTTCAACTTCTGGGAAGCAGATCTTGTGTGTCCAACAAGGGTCCCAAGTGGATATAGGAAGAGGAAGTTTAGAGCAGCAGGATGAAATCAGAGCAGAAAAGGACAGGTATGAAGCCTTTGCTTCCATCCTCAATGTCACATGGCAGAGAGAGGACCTCCTGCCATGCCCTTGTTGAGCTGAAGGAGTTTTAATGAGCAGCTCAGAGCCAGTTCATACCCAGCACCCAAGCAAGTCCATCTCTTTTGGGCTGAGCTCCAGGGCCATCAGTGCCTGCAAACACACAGTATCAGCCTGGCATGAGATAAACACTGTGGGTGCACATGTGCATACTCTGGCCAATACTCGTGGTGAGGTTACAACATTCTCTCTTTCAGACTATATTTAAGTTGCTTGGGATGCACAGTGGGACTTGGTGTTTTGTACATCAGCTACCATACTGAGGGGGGTTGGAAAATAGCAGCAGCAGCAGAATAAAAGCAACGGAGTGACATTTAAAAATCACTGCAAAGGAATGTTCTCAGTGCTGATGTCTTGTTTGTCTTCAGCTGCAGCTCAGGGCAGAGAGGCCATATAAAGCAGCAGAGAAGGGAAGATGCTCAAGGAAGCTGTGGCTGTCTGGTCACTTTGCTGAGTTTTTAAAGCCCAATCTTGATTTCTGATTTCAGTGCAAAAATACATGTTGATTACACTCCTTTCTCAGGAATTGCACCACAGTATGAAATACTCCTAAGTTGCAAACTGCACAAGGGGAAAAGTGTATTTCCTTTGCAGCATGTCTTATTTTGAAACCTTGGAGATTTTGTAAGTGGGTTTGCAAAAGCATAATCCACTTCCACAACTCATGGGGAACTGGGACACAAGTAGGAGTAATCAGTCTGATTCCTTCTATCCTAGAGCCTTGAGAGAAAATGCAATTTTCTAGAATTTTATAATCATTTTGTTTGGATATTAAAATATGCAAAAGCACTTGAAGAGCAAAGCTAGTAGTTCCAGTTCTTGTATTGTACCTGAGTAAATCAGGATTAATTAAATTAAATTCCTGGGCTCATTTTTCAATACAGAACAAGTGTGTTATTTCCTCCTGAAATTTCCATACCATGCTAGGGCAGAAGAAAGGGAAATGGAGTTGTTTGGATGCAAAAATTAGTAAAACTGAAGATGGGATCAGATTTGCTGACTAAAAATATCTACAGAAGAAAAAAATTGGCACCTGATCCAAGGGGAAGTAATGAATGCATAGCTGATGCAGAGTGATAATGGAGTACACCCACAGAAATGATTGCAAAGTGAATCTTGAAATCAAAAAACCTTATTTCTGGTCCCAGGGATTTTGATTAAAATCCACTTGAAAAGAATGTCTAATGGTTTGGTAGTGATATTACTTCAATTAGTGGAGAATGTAAGAAACAAAAGGAATAAAATACTTTTAATCTCAAAAAAGGAGAGCTTCCTGGGGTGTGGGGTTGAAGCATACATGCTGGAAGCATGAGAGCGCTTCCCTGTGAGGAGTAATGAGTTAGGGAACCTTTTTCAAGTACAACACGTTTCTTTTTGAAGCTAATATTTGCCTTGTAGTAACAGAATTTCACAGTCACTACAAAGTGCTTGTTCGTTTCTATCGCTGGGTGTAGCTACAGCCACGGTCAGGGCACTGAAATGAAGAGGTGGCTTTCAGTTGCTTTTTAAAGAGTGATCTGTAATGATAAATGGATTTTGGGGCTCTGGTTGGCACAGGGGATTGACAGAAATCTACTAGAGCTGCTTTTCCGTGGCAGTGCCATTTATAATTAAGCCTTCCCATCCTGAGAACTGCTCTGATTTTACCCAAACCCAGCCCAGAATCTGGAGTAGAAATTCCCAGTCACTACAATGTGGTTGAATTACTGTGGGTTCTGACCATCCCTTCTTTTTTCAACTTTTTTTCTGATAAAATCTGAAACCTTATATGAGAGTTCTAGGCAAAAGGCAGAAGTATGCTCCCCAAACATTTGTTACACTATTGCAAACCTATCTAGAAAATAATTCTTCTGGAGCTTTCAATGTATTTCATTCAGTCTATAAATACAGACAAAATCAGAGGAGCTGCAGATCTAAACTTACTACCTTTGCTACTGAAGGTACTGACTACAGTTAAATCACCAGTCCTAGCAATCCAATCCCCAGCCTTTTGAGAAAAGAGGGATTTCCTTTCATGAAATGTGACTGTCCTAAATTGGGTTACCATAGCAAAGGTGCTTGCACACATAGGTTTGATTCATAGTTTTAACACCCAGCTGGCTGAAAGCTGTGAATTGCTAAAATCTGTCCTGACACACAAGTAATCAAATGACAACATATATATAATCCTAAAGAGACATAGGCAATGTGGAGACCATAGCTGCTTCCAGCATTTTTGAGGTATCATTTACGAGACAAAATCACAAGTAATTCAGTGTTGTGATGAAAGGCTCTAAAAGAGAGACGGTGCAAACAATCTACAACAGGACTCTGAGGAGAAGATGAATTCCTACTAATCTAGAATTTTGTGATAAACATCCATACTCTGCAGCAAAGTTCTCTGAAAAACTCATGCTATGAAAAAACAGAAAGGCAACACCTACCTTAACTGAGATAAAGACAGATGTGAGTTCCAACTTCCCATAGCTAACATTTGCTAAAGGTAGTGATTATTAGCATGCTTCAATTTAACACTAATTTAAATATAAATAAAATCTTTACTTTGATTACTGAGGTCCTGAGCTGCAACCAGAATTTGTTTTTCTAATTCTACAGCTAGAATACACTTTTACCAGGTAAGTGTGTTCCAGGACCTAAGCTTCTACTGAAAAATATTTCTGGTCCTTGTGGTTGCAAAGTTAACTCTCAAAATGTGAACATCTTACCACTGAGAAAGTCTCAGCAGCAGAGACTTAGAGAAGAAGATGAACAAAATGGTAGTGCAAGACTGAGAAGATTTAGTGACCTTCTTTTTCAATAGAACTACTTATGATGGCTGAAATATCCATTACTTGAGTGGAAATAGCCAAGTTAGGGCTCAGTACTCAATAATTTTTCATTTATTACACTTACTTACATTGAATGTAATCTGCCATTTTACTGTCAGCCCAAGTAAAGAGAGATCTGTGACTGCAGCTAGTTGTAGATTTGACTGTCCTGAACTATTTTGTGCTCTGTATTTTGTATGTATGCTTGCTATCAAAGCTCAGTTCAAAGATATGTTCAAAGCTTTAGCAGTTATAGCTAGAAATATTACTATTTATATGCTAATTCTTCACAACTGTGCACATGAATCACTGTACTAATATTTGTTATGTAAATGCCTCCTTGGAAATACTACTCAGCCTCAGTCACTCATATCTTTCCAATGGATGTCTTTTTGTTGCCTTGAATCACAGCCCACATGTTTGCATGCTTGTCCTTTAAAATGTAATATGGATCAAATTATGTATGCACAGTGTTTTCTTCATACTCCTCAGAGCCTAGCACTGAATATTGCCATGAGTTACACAATGGTACATTTATGATGACAAGAATCTCCTTGCGTGCAGCATCAGAACTTGGCTCTGAGGTATTTCATTATGAACCCTGAGTTATGTTTTGACTGCCTGGTTCTGGGACATGGCAATTGCAGCCATTTATGACAGGCTTGAGTTAGATTTTTATTATTCAGTACTGCTGGCTGATGCACAATAATAAAAAAAAACTTTTAACAATGCAAGTTACTATTGCAACAGCACAAGGTCAACATTTAAGTGCCAACTTCCATCCTCTCTGCTTCCATAGTAGCAGTTATATCCCAGATTCTCTCAGTACTAAGGTTATACTTGAAGTATGGAGAATTCAAGGTTACAATGGCTGTGTCAAAGATAAGAAGTAACTACAATTGTGATGTACTTACTTGGTTACTGTTTAAATATTCTGACTATTTTATAACTTCTCTTCAGCTCCTCGCTCAGAAGTGGCCTTTTGGAAATACTGAATTTGGACAGTTTCTTTGCAAATTCCTTCCCTTTATCCAGAAGGCATCAGTGGGAATCACAGTCCTAAACCTGTGTGCCCTTAGTGTGGACAGGTATGGTATGTTTTACTCATTTGATGCTGTTCTTGCACGTGAAGATTTCCTAAATCTGGGAGCACTCAGTATGGTATTCTTACAGGCAGATTATGATACAGATACAGCTTAGATTCCAGGGTTTTATATTCTGGCTGTCACCAACCATGGCATCTGTGGCTCAAAGTATAATATTAAGTCCTTGGACTAATGAACTTTACATTTTTTTTAAAGGTATTTAAAAGCTCTCGTAAAGCATTATTTCAACTTCTTCTACCAGACAAAAATTTATTAGGATTTGACTCAGTATCCAGACTTCTTTCTTTCATATGAACTCATGTTTGTTTTGTATTTGAACAAGATCATAATCTTTAGCCTTAAAAATTAGTTTTTCAACTCACTGCCTATGGACAATAAACAAGAGTTTATTTTGATAACTTTTAAAACTAACTGAGCTCTACTGAAAAGCCTGTCGGAAACTTGCTTTGATAGTTTGAAAATTAATGCCTCTGCTATTTTTCTTCATATATAAAATGCAATAGCAGATGAACATTTGACTTCTGTAAAAGTTGGTTTTATGTCTTGAGTTACCTGATCTTGTTCTACTACAAAGTATCACTACCACTGATATAGAAGATACTGATAAATAGAATACACTATGTGTATTAGTAGAGGGATGCAAAGGTAAAAGAAACTTTTAAATTAATCTTGGTTTTGCTTTACAGAAAAAGTGTACAAGGTTTGCAGTGGATAAATCACTTAGTAATATCCATATCAGAAATATAGTTCCTTACTACATTAGTACCTCATTAGCCAAAGCCAGAAACAAACAAAAAAATGTAATACAGGCATCTATTCTATTTCCATTTTTTTAGTCTGAGAACTACAAAAAGAATTCTATTTCTCAAACAATATCTGCCCACCATTAAATAAAATCCCATGGACCACTCTAAGGAATAAATCATAGATCAAGCATATAAACCAGACAGTTTGTTAGATAAATTCTGACAACTGCTGTTTCACTAGATGAAGTTCCACTGTTATATACATTTTTATAAATTGGAACTGACTCAGCTGAAGCTACCTTTGTGTAGGTGCATACATATTTTTACAAGAACTGACTTGCTAGTCCTCACAACAACCAAATGTTTCCATTTGAGTATAAAGTCTTGTATGGGGTCAGACTCAGACTATTTAATTGCCTTCCCTTGCTTAGACACTTTGCCAAGGACATATTCTTCATCATCTGGTGCTACTCTAGTAAGTGGCTGCAGGCAGTGTGTGTTAGAAAACAGATGTATAGAGCCAGATTCTGATACTGGCTAACAAGAACTGAATCTAAGTTCAACCACCATGAAATCTCAGAGCACCTTCAACAAGCTACATTGGGCACTGGAAGTTGGGCACATTAATACAAAATTCCACATCAGCTAATGATTGCTTTCTAGAATGGAAAATGAGTAAATGTGAAATATATATATAAATATGAAATAGTGTGCTGTCACAGCTGGACTGTTTCTGCTCTATAAGTGAGTTAATTCTTGCTTTAAAAAGGCTCCTGAGAGCTATCTTGTTTATTACTGTTTTGTGTGTCTCTATATTGCATTCTACGACACAGAAAAAGATGGGAAAAAAATTGGTATAGTGAATCCAGAACTCCATAGTTTTGGTCACTGTTGACTTTCTGTCCCTGTTGCAGACTACAGCCTTAAATTAGAACAGGATTATTCCCCGTGCTAACTACATCCTATTGTGAAACTCCCCTCATTATCACTGCCCTCGAGTGACTGCCCTGACAGTGTTCTAAGATTTAACTGTGCATGCCCAAGGGGAACAATGGCCACTCACATGTGGAGAGGTTTTTAAGAGGCTGACAGAAAGGCAGCCATTCACCCTTCAGAGGAAGGTCACATTTGACCCCGAGGCATTTTCAAACTCTAGGTCAGGATGGTGATGATAGTGTGACTCTTCCCCTAAACAGTGCCTGAGTGTGACTAAGGGGAAGGATATTTCCCTGCCTGAGTTTTTGCTCTTGCTTATGTCTTGGGCATAATGATTTTGATGAAGAAATGGGTTGAAGGAGAAAATTGAGGATATGATCTCATTTCACGTGTGTACGCCCTCTTCTTGCCTCCTCTGCATAGCACATTGCATAGAACCGTAATCCTAAGGCACATATTTTTACCTGGACCAACTTCCAGTAAGTGCATGAGACAAGTTGAGAGTTTGCCACTAAAATAAAGCTCTAAGAGCTTTACTGTACTTAGACATTTGCATAAAATGAAGAATAGCTGTGGTGTCTAACAATGACGCAGAAGAGTCCAGTGTCAGCAACAGTGGGGGACATTTAGGAACTGTCCTGGCACTCATCTTGACAGTGGCTGCTTCATACATGCTTGAGCTTCTCCCTTGTGTTTCCTGTATTGCTTTTAACTCTTACAAAGGGCTGACAGCACTTGCAGAACAGAAACATTCTATATTAGGGGTCCATTTGAATGCTTAATTTTTTAATGCAGTTAAAAGGAATAGAGAAACAAAAGCACCCACTGATGTGCTCAGATCGGGACAAGATGTCCTTCTGAAAGAAATGCTTTAAGCATAAGATAGAAGTGCAAAATATTTAATTGCATGTATGTGTACAAGTTGACAGCACATTCATGAGCAGTTGAAAATGAAAAAGGGAGAGAGAAGAGGAGCCTCAATATGAAACAGAGAACAGGAAGTGACCTGGAAAAAAAAGTGAACATTTTAGACAAGGTTGGAGACAAGAGGGAAATAAACAGGGAAAAAAAGGAAAGTTAGACAAATCTCACACAGATTTTAGAGTGAGGAATTAAATGCAATGCATTATGCATGTATTTTATGTCAGTTCTCTGGCAGACATCCTATGTTTTCCAACTACGAGGGAAATAAACCCTGCAGTACTTTCTCACTCTTAATTGTGGGAGGTTTGTGGCTAGACAAAGATCCTCTATATATACAGAACTCACAGAACACCCACTTGAAAAATTATTCAAACTAAAATTATTATTACTACCACTGTTTTTCAAACCACTCTTAGAGCAGTGAGTAAAGAGACCGAGTAATAGCAGGTTAATACTCATTCAGCAAATTCTGATCTAATTACTGAGCTTCTTATGTTTTAGCTGAAAATATACATAAAATTATTCAGCTAATAATTCCTTATTTGAGAGTTATTTGAATTGTAAACTGAAAAAAAAATCAGTAAAATACACACAGGACCCAAATCCTTACTGTGGTGCATAGTGACCTTCTCATGTGCAAAACAGGTGTAAGAGCAGGTACAAAAATGCAAGAAAAGAAGTAATTGGATTGACAATTTGCAATCCATTGGTTGTTACTTATAAAATTACAGAGGTAACACAAAACAAACTTTACATTTGATACTTGAAAAATATATATAGTGCACAATCCCCTGTTTGCTAAGAGCATCAGTCAGTCAAGGATGGGATAGTACCTTGTACAGCTGGTGGAAACGATTGTAAAATTGCCAGTCCATAGGAAATAAACTTTGGACTGATTGTTAAATTTCCAAAGTTCATAAAAACCTGAGCTTTTGTGTGAAAGGAAAGTTTCTATGAATATTCCAAAATTCGATATTTGGCAACATGAAATAAGACAGGATGATAAATTATTTAAAATAAAATTTGGATTTTAATATGAATATTTGTGAGAAGATATGATACTGGGTATTTCTTTCTTAATTCTCACAGAGTAGTTTTATTTGTTTTGATGGTCTCAGAATTCTAATCTCAGGGTCTTCCTTCCCATGAGTGAACCATTCTCTCCCTCCTTTTTGAAGATATTCTTTGAAGATAAGGATGCCTTTAGAAGATATTTTTATTTTTAATGTGCAAGACCAAGCTATAGTTTGCTTTATTATGCTCAATACATTTATTATTACACACATTTCTGTAGAAATGATGCTCTGAGAGCCTGTCTGTGGTACTGCTGCTGTAGATATCAAGGTAAAGGTTTCCAGTCTGGTTTCTGCAGCAGTGGTGGCATGCCAGCTCTGACACCTTCCAGTGATGTTGGGTAAGAGTGCTTGCTGAAGGTTTTGTGAGGGCCTTAAGCCTGCACTTGCATTCAGGCAGCATCCTTCCTCTAACACTGAGGCTACAGGGGATGGGATTCCCAAGTCTTCCCAACCCAGTCAAAAAGCACACTTCCAAACTAAAGAGGGGGCGTGATACAAGAAATCAGAAGAAATACTTTGTGTGTGAATCCCATATTACTGTATTGGTTAAAGGAGGACTGAGAAAGCCTGTCAATAACCAAATTTTCCTGATCTCTGTAGCCTAGGTCCTGGAGTCCCCAACAAATGTTTTTCCCATTGGAAGCTCTTCATTCTTTCCATCTCAAAGATTCAAAATCCAATATTTCCCTTCCTAATCTGATAGTCTTTAAAGCAGATGAACAGCATTTCTTGGCTTCTTTTCTCCTCAACTAAAGAAGACTATTTCATCAGTGGATGCCATGATATATCCATGTGCCACTGTCATTCCAAATGGGAAGGTGCTATTATTGTAGGGAAGTAAAATAAGCAGTTACATCATTAATGACAAAGAGCACTCCAGAAAGAATTTCAGATCATTACAAGATGAAAAAATAATATTGGTTCTTTCTATTGATGCCCTCTTTGCTAAATTGTTGGAAATGCTAAGTAAGCCATTTACTGCAGTTATTGCAAGAACAACAGTTAAAACTGCTACTGAAAATTTAATTTATGGACTTGCTTGTACTCTGTATGCTGTGACTATAAGTCTTCTCTGAATCATGTTACAGCCTTCTGACCAGAGTTGACAGAGAGATTGAGATCTCAAAGCTAATAAATTTCTACAAGCTCCTTGAAAACTGAGAGAGAAGTAGAGGAGAAAGATCCTCTCAGTTCACTGAACAGTGTAAACAGAACAAATGCATTTTCACTTCATTGAGAGTACTTTCCCAGTCTTTCATTGCCTGGAAGCTGACAGCTTCACTTTGGATAGCACTGCTGCTACAGCTGAGGTAGCTGAAGGAGATGGATGCTTTGTATCTGTTAGAATGGCTGTGTGCCTGGAAGCTTTTTTTCCTCTGTTATATCAGTTATCCTTGCCTACTTAATTAGAAATCATCAGTGCAGTCCACCTAGCAGAATTCCACACAGTCCCACACCCAAGCAGAACAGGAGCAGCCGGCTCTCTGCTCTCCAGCCTTGATGTGCCCTGTTATGTTCTAGCTGGCTTGGCAGCTGGCAGAGGCCCTGGAATAGGCAGAAAAACAAGTATTACAAGTCTCAGATGTCAGCTTTAGGATTTGACTTGTCACATAATGCTGAACTGTGATCTTTTAAGAAGGAAACTGGGCTGGAAACGAACGCCTTTCTCTTTCAGGTACAGAGCAGTTGCCTCCTGGAGCCGCGTTCAGGGAATTGGAATCCCGATGATCACTGCCATTGAAATTTTCTCTATTTGGCTTCTGTCCTTCATACTGGCCATCCCAGAAGCAATTGGCTTTGCTGTGGTACCTTTCAGGTACAAGGATGCAAGCTACGTTACCTGCATGCTCAAACCTACAAATGATTTCATGTTGGTAAGTAACTTCTGGTCTTCTCTTTTTGGAACCCACAGCACATGGGTTTAACAATAAAGATACTGAATGATAGTAGGGTTTATTCATGCATTAAACTTCAAAATGTGTTCTAATGTGTACTGGTGCAAAGAGGATCCTATGTTCACAGTGACTTGTCTCTGCTTTCAGCCAGAGATATTAAATGGGGCTTTACAATATTTTAATTTCTTTCCTACTGAGGATGCTTACTACAGACATTTGCAATTGAGGCCTGCTTAAAGTACAATCAAGAGATGTATCAGAGTAGCCAGAGCCTTGAAAAGTTTTGAGTTTCGAACTACAACACCTTGGAGCTTGTAAATGTCAAAACACATGTTTTACCATGATTAGTCATCCTTTTGCATGCAGTAGTCAGCTCTCTTGGCCCACAAAGGAAAGGGTGGGGCCATGCTATCCACATTAAAGTCCAATAAAAAATAATCATTTCGTTTACAAGTAATCATGACTACAAAGCTGGCAGACCTACACCTCCAGCTAGGTGCTTGTGCAGTGTTAGCTGTCATTAGACACAGCAGCTCGAGAGCAAGAGGAGTGCCTGAGACACACCAGGCTGCTTTGGCACGTTTCCTACCCCTCACCCTCTGTGCTCCTGCAGATTAACAGCTGCCAATACCCACAGCAGCTTCTGCAAAGCAGCTCAGGGGAGAGGTCACTACAGAATCAACTGCATAGGGGCAGGTTTTCCACCTGGCCTTACAATGAGAAAATACCTTAATTTTGTAATTTCTGAATCCAGAGAAAGGCCAGGCACCATGGTAATGAAAAAGAAAGAGTAATATTCTGTTTTGTCACAGAGAAGGCAGGTAGCACCAGGTCTTAAATCTTGAGGAAAAACCTGGGGTTTTTTTCTGGACTAGAATTTTTCACAATGAAATTTCTCTTTTGTGAATGTCTGGCGCTTCTCCTTTTTTTGGACCAGGACATGACCTGGCCTAGAATTTGGAAGGATAGGGTAAAGGGGAGCTAGGAATGTGTGTGGATGATTAGTTTTTCAGAGGAACATCCCCAACTTTGGTAGGGTTACACAGACTGTAGGGACGGCAGAAAGAGCAAGAGATAATTGAAAGAAAAGACAAAAGGAATTCCCTAATGGAAATAATTAATGCAGGTAAAGATGGAATGGAATTTCCCAGAGCTTATTATATGTCTGTTTCTAAACTCCACAGTCTATATGACTGTAGATACTGTAGTTAAAAGCCTGTGATTTATGAATTACACACTGCAGCAAATTTCCCTTCTGTAATGGCTGTTTCTCTCCACAAATGTGCCTGGACAATCTTCACTTCCTCTCTCCCTAAGAAAAAGAATAGTTTTCTCTTCCCTCTTCTCAAAAACATTATAGATGAGGGCTTCCACAGGCCTGCTAATTTTAATGATTACTGTTCTGTTCTTAATGTGCTAAGTAGAATAGCTTGGTTTGTTTTCCTAGCAGGAAGTAGTATCTCTTACTTGCTCAGTATAATTCAAAAGTGCCAATCTTCCCACAGCAGTTTGATTTTTAGGGAAACAAACCAGCAGTTATGTCCAAGCCCAGAGTAAATGTTGAATGTGTGTCCAAAACGGCACAATGTGCCAGTCAAAATGGAGAGCTTTGTGTTTCAGTGTGTTGCAAGCAAGTTCAAACATGAGATTAAAGTGGAAATACCATTTTACCCTTATCTAGAGTATTTACTACCACAAACATCACAATAAACAATTACTAAACTTCAGGAAGGATTTATTAATAACTTGTGTTTTTAATAGGAGCTGTATTCATGTTTAAAACTATCCTTGAAAGATTTAAAAGATTCATGCTAGACCAGGATTCCCAAGAGGCTGTGTGCACTAGGAAACTTGTTTAAAATGCACATTTCCTGTAGAAAACCATTTCCATGTGGGCTTTCAAGACAAACAAAAGAATGTCTACTTCTCTTCAATCAACCCATTTTTGTGCTTTGATGTAAGCTTTGTGAAACTCAGATTCCTCAATTAATCACTTACAGACATTTTAGACTAGGTTTTATAACTCCACGAGGCCAAGTCCTCATCCAGAAGTGATGTATTGGTCAGGGCTGTGACACAGACCTTTTGTGCGTTTTCTTGACCGACAGGCAACACTCATGAAAGCTGGAACACCGAGAGGACACAAAGTTTTCCTCGTAAACATGGCAAGGATTCACACAGCACACAGTGTGAACTGCCCAGCCAATGTGATTCCAGGCTGACTTGGAGGAATTTGCCGTGGAAGAGATAATTGTCTCCACGTATTTGTAATCCTTTTCTCTGCAGAAGGAGCAGTAATTACATTTGCCCTCAGTACAAACTTCTCAAAGACGAGGCATATTGTTTTCCAGTTTTCTGCTGGCAAAAGCTCTGCTCCCAGTGGGGGAAATTCTGCCCTCAAGGAAAGTGCAGTTATGCTGGAGACTGTAGCCCCTCCTCAGGGAGGAGGCTAATGAGGAGGAGGAAACAAGTTAATCAACACAACACAGTGTCCCACAGTGAGGTGGGATTGCGGCCTAGAAACCAGCAGCGTAATCTAAACTAGCAAACTCTGTATGCAGATGTGTTGGGGCAGAGGAAAAAATAAAAAGCATTCCCTTTTTCTCAGTAAATCAACTTTCTAATGTAACCGAAGTAGATTTTAAAAGTAATGTTTTTAAACACCAGTATATGAATTGTATAGATTTTTTCATCTTTCAAAGTTTAGTGCTGTTTGGTTTTAACTATAAACATGATGTCAAAAGTTTGACTTTTTCAAACAGGATTCGTAAAATCCTCAGGCATAAGAATTTTGACATTTGGTGTGGGAACTGTGATGTTACAAGAGCACATCTGCTAGGAACAAACAAGCTGGGGGAAAGAGTGACACATCCCTTTTATACTAATAACCTAGACACAGGAAGTATTTGAAATGCCATATTTCAGTACATACTTTTGGCTGAGCATAAAAGTTAAAAAGCAAGATACACTATTTTCTGCAGTCTGAAAACACTCTACAGAAAAAGAGCTATTTTGAATGTTTGCTCAAATGTAGTATTTCCCACAATACATAAATATATTAACTTACAGCGCTGCTTACATCACAGCTAATACTTAAAATTACACAGCCAAGTCCTGCTATTCTGCTATCAGTACCTCACTGTCCTGTCACAAAAGGCAAATGGTGTGAATGGCAGTCAAAGGGTTAAAAGTAACTGTACCACTGGAAGCCATCCCTAAGCTTTGCACATATCAGACAGACACTTACGAAGTGGCTCCTATCTGCCCAGTACATAAGCAAACCAACTGCCAACCTTTTCACTGATAACAAAAGGTGATTAAACTTACAAGACATTTTGAATTTTCCTTTTTTGGCATCAGGACAGAAGCTGTAGAGGTAAATGGCATTTCCTGAGAGAGGCTTTTAGTAAGATTCGTTATCTCAGACTGACACTGTCTGCATTTTGGCATGTCTTTTTCATGCAACTGCATTGCAGTTTTCATGAATGAATATAAATGTTCAGAAAGTACAACAAAAAAAATTAATTCCAGCCCAAGGCAGATCGCAACAAAGGTACATGCAGGCTATCTGTAAATGTTTACACTGCCACAATCCCTATTTTGATGTTGGTCAAAAAGAGATCATCAATAAGCAAACAGACCAGTGTACCAACTGTCATGCTTTTCCAAGATCTCTCTGTGGTATTTTGCACTGAATCATAAGAAAATATCTGCTCTTTTCTTTTCTTTATCTACAGTTTTACAAAGATGCAAAGGATTGGTGGCTGTTTGGTTTCTATTTCTGCATGCCACTGGCATGTACTGCCATCTTTTATACTCTAATGACTTGTGAAATGTTAAACAGAAGAAACAGCAACCTGAGAATTGCTCTCAGTGAGCACCTGAAGCAGGTAAATATATTAGAAACACCAATGCTTGAAAATATTGTTCTTCTCCCTATGGGTTACATTAGAAATATTTAAAAGTGTACTTGAATACAGTAAACTACAGAAGTAGAAAGTGAGCATGTGGGTTATTTATGATGTTAAGGCATTCGTTTAAACCTGGAACAAAAGACTAAATCACAGTATAAGGAGGCATTGAAGACAGTATGCTCAGGAAAATAACCCTTTCCTTTCTGTTCTGGTGTTTGACAGTTGTGCTGTCCTGCTCTTTAACCTCAAATCACTACTGGATTAATGCTTTGAAATTCAACTACAAAGATTTACCAAAAAGTGTTTCTTTTTCTGCATAAAGATATGACTCCATGGATCCTGCCTCCTTTTGGCACTCTTTGATATGTAACTGTAGTTTCATATAAAAAGCAATTGTAGAATAACCTAGTTTAGAAAAGAGTGGATTTTGTTTCTCAGGATTATTGCACTGTTGCAGTACCACTGCTGTAGCTGCTTTGAAAAGAGCAACAGGAGAACAGAACAAACACATGATCACAGAACAAAGTCGCTCACAGAACCGTCAGGTTTCACTTTGCTGTCTGATGTTTAATGCTTAACTGAAATTTTAAAAACAATCTGGAGGTTTTCCCCTGCCTTAACATCAGCCCTTCAAATTCCACTCTTTTAAATTCCATATTCACAGATGTGAATCCCTAAAGTAGTCCTCTCTGCATCAGAGTGAGTTCTCACATAGGTTCCTCCTCTGCTGGCTCATTCCAGATCAGGGCTGACCGGAAAATCCTCCCCTTGTGCAGATTCTCCACTTTTTTCCCTCATCAGGCCCTGGGACTGCAATACAGTGTGTCCTAGGGCCACACACAAGCTACTCCACCCATTAGAATGAGAATGGTATGTACTGGGAGGTGGAGGAGTCCACCCTTTCCCATCCTGAAGTGCAGTGCCCACTAAGCTTCTCAGGCTGCTACAGGATAAATTCATTCCACAGTTTACAAATGCTTGTGTTTTTAAGTCTCTCCTTTTTTGCCCCTCTTTCCTCCTTCCTTCCTTCCCTATATCCTTGTCCACAATAATGTCTAATCACAATTATTTTCATATTTTGATAACAGCTGCTATTATTAAAAAGAGGACACTATAATAGACATATTCAAAGCCTAACAAGACTGTAATCACTCATTTGACTTCAAGTTCTTTCATGACAGAGCTTTGCAGTGCTTGTCACTGTTATATTATAGTGGAATCCTTATGCTTCTCTTTATCAAACCTATGCCTACCAAACATTGCTGGTATGTGTTGTCAAAAATCCACTAAAACATCTGTAACTCTCTAGAGCCACATAAAATACCCATCAAATTGCAATTATTTCCTAAATATTACAAGATTAAGCTGTAATACTGACATTTCTAAAATGTTTGTAGAGGAACTATTTACTTGAGAACATCAAGATCTCACAGTAAGGATCACATAGCAAAATCAATATCCTGTGCAGTATCCCTTAATATAACAATATATCAGAGAGACTCCTACAATTTCTAGCAATCCCTGTGTGCCCAGCTGCCTCAGCCTCAGTGATGAGCAGGTTCTGTTGAGGATGGCCAGGGTCAAGAACATGGTAAAGCACATAAAAAAGAGTTCAGGGACATCAGGTATTCTGGAGAAGGCTTCACTTTGGGTATACTTCCATAATTATCTATATTACTGACTTTGCTGCCAACCTTGCTAACTACCATCACCTGCTAGTATGAATTAGGCACTCAGTGTATCACTTATCTCCTTTTTCCAGCGCCGAGAAGTTGCCAAGACAGTTTTCTGTTTAGTTGTGATTTTTGCTCTTTGCTGGTTCCCTCTCCATCTGAGCCGGATTTTGAAGAAAATGGTATACAATGAAAAAGACCCCAGCAGATGTGAACTGCTCAGGTACTTCATTTTCCATGCCAATAGTTTGTACTGAAAAAATACAATGCTGCATGCTTAGAATTTCTATGAGGAATGTCACTGTGCAATGCAACTGTGGTGTTTATTAATTTGAAGCTGCACCCATTTTCAGCAGTTTCAGTTTTAATGGGGTAGCAGAATCTCAACAAATGTTGTCTGTCATCATTTCAATCACTTTGCTCTGGATTTTTTGAACATCTGTGAGACAGGTTATTGTAGACATAGCATGGTGCAAGATTAGGTTGAGGAGTTAGGTAAGAGAGAATTAGTTTGTGTGACAGAAGAGGCTGTAACCACAAGGAACATGGATGCTTCTGTAGCATATGAACTGTTTAAATATTTTTCTTCTTCTTGCCTAGTTTCTTGCTGCCCTTGGATTACATCAGCATCAACCTGGCAACCATGAACTCTTGTATAAATCCCATAGCTCTGTATTTTGTGAGCAAGAAGTTTAAAAACTGTTTCCAGGTAAGCTTCTCCTGATAAGATTTTATGTCCAGTTAACTAGCTGTATTGAACCACTTGGCTGTTATCTATTTTTAACAGCTGGGAGAAGAGGCATGCAAAGGAATGAAATATAAATTGTCTGGTTTAGCAGCTAGCAGCTCACATAGCACACATACCAAGATGAAAGTGGAACTGTCCACTTTATCTGAAATACTAAACCAAAAAATAAGATTGACAGAGTCCTCATATGTGCAAACTGAGATAGACACGCTCTTGTAATTAGTATTTATCTGCATGTGACATTCACATTTAATAAAACTTGGTTGATAACAATTTTCCACTTTTGATGGCACCAAGCTGCCTGCATTAAACAATCTCATTAATGACTAAAATTTTCAGGCTTGAATACCAAACCAGGCACCTGAGTTGACTTTGGCAGTTAAATATGCATTATGTCTTCTACCTGCATTTTCCAGTTCCTACACCTGCAAACATATTTTAAGCCTAAAATAATTTCCTTGTGACAATATGCCTCTGCAAGTCCCTGTCCACCTATTAATGGCAGCATAGGAAGAAAAAACTGAGAGTAAAGAAAGTAATGAAATGTAAAAGGAAGACCAAAGTAGCTTTATCTGCAATGAAAAACAAAAGATAACAGAACTCTACCACTAAACTTGAAGTCTGAGAATAGGCAGAATCCAAGCTACAGAAAATAATGTAAAGAATTATTAGACTAGGAAATACACATTTGTCTGTAGCCTGCTCAGGTTTACCAACTGTTTTAAGGGAGTATTTTCACATGGTAAGTAGGAAGTCAGCTTCTATTCCTAACTGTGCAAAATGTGACACCTCAGTATGTCCACTGAACCCTTCCTGAAACAATTTTGACTTCTAATATGTGAGAAGAGAACTAAGTCACAGGCTGGGGAATTTTTCTTCTTTTCTCTTCCATGCTAAGCAGCATGTTGATCCCTAAGTTTGTGAAGGACAATGATAAAGAGGGGGAAAAAACAATCAACCCAGCACCTAACAATATGTGTTGACTTCTGTCAGTTCTCTATTTCCCTTAGTCAACCAAATTTCCCTTTTCATATTGTGGAAGCTTTTTGTAAATAAGAGGCACAGGCTGGGCTTAATTTGCTGTATTTGTGATGTTCAATCAGAAGAATCATTTATGTCCTAGGATGAAAATTTCCCTGAATATAGCTACCACTCCCTTCAGCAAGAATTATCTATTCTTTCTGTATGAAAAATATGGCTGGCAATCTGTACAGCACTGAGAGATTTGTCTTAACTTTTCTTTCTTTCTTTACTTTTTCTTTTCAGTCATGTCTTTGCTGTTGCTGCTCCCAGTCTAAGAGTTTGGTGACTTCCATGCCCATGAATGGAACAAGCATTCAGTGGAAAAACCAAGAACTAAACAATCACAATACAGATCGAAGCAGCCATAAAGACAGCATAAACTGAAAATTAAGGACTCTCACACCATTTCAGAATGAAACAGGAAAAGAAAAGTCACTACAAAGCTATGACAACAGCAAGCCCAGTGGCTGTTCCATTATGAATTCAGACATGTGCACCATTGTACCTAATTCTAGAGGTAACTGAGTAGATGGAGTGATGTAACTGTGATGTCCTGTGAACTGAGATCCACTCGATGGTAATTCTGCCTCTGAAAAGGATTTTGATGTGATCATGACACAAAAACTGGCTTGAACTACCCAGGTGGTTTTGCTCTTCTGAAGCAGGCAGGAGCTGTCTAGTGTCTGTGATTGGTACAAGGCAATCTTTTTACCTGATTGTCACCCAGAATTAATCACTCTGGAACGTTTGAGAAGATATCAAAATGGACTCTATCTGTGACTATATTTTTGCTCTGCCCATTTGTCTTTTAAGTTCTACTTCTGTGGTGGATATAGTCCATGCACCAGTTTGTTTTGCATGTTGTTGTTGCTGTTCTTCAGGTCTGGTTTATGTTGGAAAATGTTTTGGTCCACACCAGCATTTTACTCACTTATGTTACAATGGATCGGGACATTATCTGGGCAGTTCACATTTGTAGCACTTCAGTATTCAAATATAGGAAGAGACCATTTAAATAGCATCAACATTTGGCACTTAAGCACAGATTAATACCAAAAAAAGAGGTATTAATAATACAGTACTATACTGTGTTATTTATTCTAATGCTCTGTACAAAATAAACATAATCTATATCAGTGAAAAGAATGGAAAATGCTCACAGATGGGCACCTTACAATGTGTTTTTATTAACCTGACATGTTAATTCTTAAACTATATGAATTTTTTTATCTATTTAGACTATAGCTGCATTAAATCTAAGTTGAAATGAGGGTCAGTGGAACATAGTGAAACATTATTAAAGCTGTCCACAGTGTTCTGAGAATATGGTTATTATCAGAGAAGCTATGCACACTATTTTCACATTGTGAACACGAGGTTATAGTCAGAGTGAATGTAGAAATGTGGAAGCCCATAACAGCTGGATGTGCAGAAGGATATTTTGTGCCTTATTTCTTGCAGAGGTCTCTGTCTTACACAACATTCAAAGATTTTAATGGGGTTTAATAGGTTATCAGTATTGTTAACCATACAGATACTATTAACAATATATAGAAACTATTGCTTGCATATATGTAAACTGATGATTTCCTTATTATTTCCATCCAGTAAGGCTACATGGCAAGAGATTCCCTGTTTGCCCATAAAAATTTTAATAGGTAGCTTTTCATTAAATAGTGGAACTCAATAGTGTGGTGTCATACATAATAGGTCTCATGCACAAATCTGTTAGGCAGTTTATAGTATCTTTTGTGCTAGGCTAAAAAAAGCAGTAATCGAAGTTCCACAAATTTTTAAACATCTGTTTCATTTCCAGTGAAAGATGTAATCCTGTATAGTTTCATTTAAGAGGTCAAAATGCTAGTGCCTACAGTGACTTCTGCTGCACAAGTTTCCCCAATGTTTACATTCACACAAATCTTCTGAAGTATATTTAAAAAAAGGTTCTTTAAATTGGTTTGTGTATTTTTTGTGTGCTTTGTCTCTGTGACATATATGCGTGTATAAATACATATAAATTTATGTTCATATGTTATAAACCTAAATACAGTCTTCTGACAGTGCTCTCTGGTAGTGCCTAAGAGCATGGTATGGAATGAGACTTGGCTGAATTTTACTTAAAGCATTTCATCCTCAAACTGTATCAGAAATCACAGTAAATGAGTGGCAATGCTCTCCCTTGAGAAGATTGAGTCTCTTTACATGCTGAAACCTTCCCTGCTCCTTTGACTGAATGTATTGAGGAGATGATAAAGGTAAATAGAAAACAGACATGAAGAACTGATTTTAGTTGTAAATTGCTCCTGTATTTCAAGGCAGGAGAAAGCTTTGTGTCCATTCCTCTTTCCTGCTATTTACCTGATGGCTAGATGAAACAAAAAAAATCATACACCTGCAAACCAGTAAAGTGATTGCTCAGAGACAATATTTCTACCTGTTTACAAAAGACAGTGAGCAACAGAGACAGTCTAGGTCAGTTTAGGGTTCTTAACTTCTAGCAAAAAAGCCCCATCTACCTGCAAAAGTTTCAGACTGTGAAATGGGTCACTTTTATGCTTTACATGCACTGATGCAAACCATGAGTCATGAAAATGTAAAAGTTTTCCTTCCAGCACTGACACTTCCAACATCTATTGCTTTCAACCCAAGAGCTGGCTCTGTTAGGTGGCAGAGATACATGAACCTGCACACACAAAGCATTCTTTAAACTACTTCAGCCTAGATGGAAAAACTATCTTCCTACTCCTCATAATGTTGACTGACCTTAGCACCAGCATTAAAAGTACAAAACTTTTTAACTAATTAAAAGAAATGGGTAAATTATCTAATAGAAGTGAGAGGTACTTTTTGGAATCCTTTAGAATTATTTTTGTGAGTTTACATAGGGATCAGAGCCTGCAAAAACTAACTGGTGATCCTCATTCCATTTCTCCAGCCTGAGAAAGAACAGAGAGAGTGGCAAGTGAGGTCCTGGGAGGTCTCATACTCTTTTTTTGCACTGTTTGCTTTTTTGTATTTTTACTGGTGGCTGGTGCTCCCACTCACAAATAAATTGTAAGGACAAAGGGGTTTGTGATGTGGCAGCTACAGGGCAGGGAGGAATGTTTCTGATAAACTTACTAAGGTACTTTTTAAATTCTCTCTTCTTCTTCCCACTGAGAATGGTAAATATTCCTTCTGATACAGTACCTACTCTCAATTCTGGAAAAGTTGTCTTTCAAAAAGAACTAACAAAAGTATTCCATAATTCTGGTGTCTCACACAGAAGCTGCTTTCTCTTTTACACACTACAATTTTCCACAAGTGTCCTTCCATTCTCTCCCTATTTTATAGATGTTTTTAATCCTGCTGTTCACATTCATGTCAACTGAACCAAGTCTAGCTTTTCTCTGAAGATAACAGGATCTATTCCACAAGTTTCATATTAACTTCATAAACTTTTTGTAAAGTTCATCATAATCAAAATATATTCATATTTTATCTGTTCATCATAATCAAAATATATTTACACATTGATCTTTTTTTGTGGACTTCAGAATCCCCAACTTTTGTCAGTCCACTCAGTGTAAAATTTCATTGGCAGTCTCACTTCCTAAATTCAAACACTTTGCAGTTTTCTTACATTTTATAATATGTATTTTTTCTAACTACCTCACTAAATATTTCCCTTTGATATATTTTATACTTATTTGCTTCAAGGAGACAGCATACATAGGTTTTCACTTATATCTGTGGCTGTATTTATTTATTTACATACAAAACTCTGTGCTTCAGACCTGACCTAGCCAGCTCCTGTGCATTAAAACAAGTGCTTATATAGTTCATCATAAATCTCACCTGACAAAACCATTAGCTTGGTTCTGAGAAAAGACACTTATGTGATCCTTGTATCTGAATATGTTTCTTTTGCTTTTAATACAGTCAGTTTTAGGTGTTTACCTGTCTGGCCCTCCATCCTTCCACACCAACTATAAACTCCCTGTCCAATTTCAATAAATTTTACAGAACAGAGTAATCATCATTTTGAAGCTACAGAGAATTTCACCAGAACTGCAGGATGGGAGGAAGAACAAAATTCTACTCATGCTCTGTGCACAAATTTTCTGAAATGTAGTTTGTGCATACTCAATAAATTCACTAGATAGAAAGATGTTATAAACATCACAGATGCAGAAAAAGCCTTGATCAGAGCATGCAACTTGTAAGACATCTGAGAATCAAACTACAGCCCACGAATTCTTGGAAGGCAGTATTTGTAAGTTCCCCTGCTTGTGGAATTACTTGCTGCTTCTTTTTATTTTCCTGCCTCTCTTTCATCATTTACATATTTACTGCAATCTTGTTACTCTATAATTCGATTCTGTGAGGCCTTATGGGTTTCAGTGTTTGAGAAGGCAGGATACAAATTCAAATTCTGCTGCATTTGTATGAACAGATTCCTGCTCAAATGTCCCTGAGGCAAGGCACGCATTTTCATTAGAAGAAACACCAGGACTGCATGCTAACACTGCCTTGCAAACTTTCTTCCACACAATCAGTGCTGCAAAGCATTGCCTCAGCAAAGTATTCCTAATTTACACTCCTCACTCTTTCAAAGATGAAATAAAGGTGATTATCTCCAAAATCAGAGTAAAAGAAGACACATAAAAAGTTGACAGACCAGGAACAGCTCTCAAGTTGCATAGAAGAAAAAAGAAAAAGAGACACCAAAACCAGGCATGTTTAAAATGTGGTTCTAAAAGAAACACAGCTTATCACTAGTCCAAGTGTGGGAAAGGAGGATATGAATATAAATAAATAAAAAAATTTAGGTCATCTCCAATTTCTCTAAAGGAAGATGAAGTGAACCGACCTCTGCTATCTAATCTAGAATCAGTTTTTCCCCCGTACAAACACCACAGCTTCTCAGCTGAGCTGTCCTTGAGCCACAGCTTTGCAGTCCTGTTAGTTACAGGAGCTTACAATTACAACAAGAAAGCTCAGCAGAGTAAGTGCTACAACTGGTAAGAAAAAAGCAATCTGAACTTCAGCAGCACTCTGCCCACATTTCTGAGAGTAACTGAGCGTCTGCCAACAGCTCTGAAATCAATGATTTGGTGCATCTCAGAATAAAGTCTTCGCTCCAATCTCACGCTCTCTTAGGCCTTGGGAGTACAAAGATTGAGAACACAAGTTACTGAACCAAGCATCCAGAACAATTAATGAGAAGCTCTTCCAAGCCATCCAAGAGAACATCCTTCCTGCTACATGTTTTAAACAGAAGGGAGGATTAGAAGCCCATCATTACACCACTGTGCCATCATGTAGCCACACTTCGTATTTATTGAAATGTCTGTGTCTCAAGTTTTTCTGTCCTTTCTTCTCTAAAATTGTTGTACAGTGGTCTCTTTTGTATTGCCTCTGAATAAAGTATGCATTTGGACTAGCTTTCTTTCCAATATCTACACAGTAGTAGTAAAGCATCCATCTCCAGACACACAGTACATTCCAATATGGAAGCATAATTAAACCACACTACCAGGAAAAGTCACAAATTTTTACAGTCAAGTTTTAAACAGAAAACTGAGAGAGCACTTTTGGGATAAATGAATACCACAGTTCAGTACTACTAGTGTAAAATACACTAATTTTTTAATAGATAAAGAAGAAAGCATACCACTTCTGCTAATTCAAGAAAGAGCAGGTGTTACGAGAATTCATTACAGGAATAATGAGAAACTCCACATTTCATGAGCTGGAATAAAATACTGTAAGGACTATAAATCTTCATGCTACAATGTATAAAATAGGTGCAAATTCTGGGAATTAGGAAGACATAACTCTCCATAGCAAGATTCTTTGATTTCCCTGCAATGTTTCTCTAAAGTATTGATTTCAAGACACATCTCAGAGATAATTATGAAGAAAGGGAGATGCTTACTGAGTTTGCCTTCTTGCACTGCAAAAAATCTTTGACAAATGATTTTCATAATATCCAGCATGTGCTGGCTTTCCTGCACCACAAATGAACTGCAACAGCAATACCCAGGACTACTCCAAAATCAAGGAATACAGTGTTGAATTAGTTACTTTTTATGATCATTTGTATATTTGAGAATTTGTTTGGCAGAACCTTAAAGAGTGGTTGTTCTTCCTTATAAAGTGCATTATTAATATAACTCCCTCTCCAAACAGATCTTCTCTTCCATTTACTTTAACAGACCTGAATCAAAGTTAAAACTATACAATAAAATAATGTCAAGTTTCAAGGAGTAAATTGGGATAAAATGTTGAACCTACTGACTTCAGCAGGACTGGAATTTCAGTCAGAATGAGTGATGAAGCCCATTGGAATTATAACTGTGGCAATGTGACTCAACCCACTACAGCTAAGCAGGAGAGAAGTAAAAGATTCTGTGGGGATTGGATGAATAATTACGAAATTATCATCTCATATGCTCAGATGGGGGAAGAAGCCTTGGAAGGTTTTGTTTCCCATAAAATCAGTTTAATAAAGGAAGTCAGAGGTAACAGTGTTCTCCCCTCACATCACTCCACCAACAGAGATAGAATAGAAGAAAAGGAATATTGTCTACTTGCAAGGAGCAATCCCTATTGTAGAATACTGATATTCTGAAAATCCAGATCATGTCCTTCCTCTGAGATGTGACTCTTACTTAAACCAGTTATTGCACAGATATCAATGGAATAATCTATGTCAATGTCCTTATTGCTGTGTCCTCCTCACTGTTCAGGCAGACACTGGAAAAGTACCACTGGCTGGAATATCCTCACACTATGTATCCCTGCCATGCCTGCTGCAATTATGCAGATCAGTTTTACTGAAACAATTCTGGCCTACTCTGAAATCAATGTGGACATATTATAGCATGAGCACATATGTCTCAAAAATGTAGTGATCCTATGTCAGAGGAATCATGGAATCAATATTTATTACTGCAGGGGATGAAGCATGCTGGATTCCTGAAGAATTTGATATCTACAAAAATATCTCTGTGGGAGCTTACCCTGCTGAGTCAAAGTGAAAACCCTTACAACTCTCCTGATATGCAGGCCTTTGGGATCTGCCTCCTTTCAGAAAATTTCATCTCCTGTAGCTGATTACATATTTAGCTGTTCTAGGGATGTATTTTCTAGGCTTTGGGAAAACACAGTTTGCACTAACTAAACACTGCATGAGAACTTTCATGTACAGCCATTCCCACTTTGCAGGTTTTTTGCCACGGGGATGAGATTTCATAAACATTGCTCTGTATGCAAATAGAACAATCAAGTAAAATAATATGGAAAATGTATTACATGAAAAACAATTGGATGTCACAAGAAAAGGAGTGCTCTCTAACTAATCCAACCTGAGACAGACTTATAAAGATCCACTTGGTAATAGCAGATTACTTTTTTTTCCATTTTGAGTCTCAAAACTGAATACAGATAAGTTTTTTAACATACTGCTTATGCCTTAGTTCAAGTGAGGTCACTTTGACTTGCCATGCTACCCAGAGAACTGGTTAACAGTTCCAGACGTGTTAGCAACAATTTGTTACGGTGGGTGCCAAGATGGAAAATGGAAAGGAGTGACCAACCCAAATAAACAAGCAATACAATTCAAGAACAATTTTGAGCTCACCAGGGAGCTGAAAATCTATTCCAAATGCTGCTTTAACTGCCTGTTGTATAAATACTTTAATAATTTTTTTCCAAAACTATTCTGTGCAAGCCCTTGGCAACATAGGCTGACTAACAGTGTTACAGAAAACTAAAAATGAAACTTTGTTTAATACTGTTTAGTCCTCCAAGTTTGATGATGACCAGTGACCTGCAAGAAATTTTCAATCTTGACTAAGTTCCATTATCCAAACTCTACAGAATCCTGAGAATTCTGCAAATTCAGTTAAGAGAAACCTCTAAATAGTGTAATGCACAAGTTAAAGAAATTGGAAGTTGGAAGTTCCAATTTCTGTGACTTGGTGCTTACAGTTTTCCCTTGCAATCTTTTTTATTATCTTGCCCTTATCTCTGAGATCCTTTCTTATTGTTGACCTATTGTTGCCAATAACCAGGATGAATTAACCTATGCTCAGCTCTTAACTGCTTCCACTCCTCCAGATTTTAATGTTATCCACGCCTAAAACTGCCCTATAATAAAAGTTCCAATGTGAACATACTTCAAATTATTCAGGTAGCTCCTGATGATAAAGTGATCAAAATGTGACAGTTTTAGGTAGATTATTATAGAAAACAGCAAAAAATTAACAAGGGAAAAGCCAATTAAATACTGTATTGAAATGAGTTTTCCATGTTTAGGAAAGGCTTTCTATCAATTTTCCACAACTTTTCTCTTAAAGCCTCTTCAGAATCATAATCAAAAAAAAAGATGAATGTTTCTGTTTCACATCAAGGAAGCAAAAAGTTTTATGTAGCCTTTAAATTAAGAGTAATAAACAGCATTTTTAACTTTTAGATATACATATATAGAAGATTTCGATGTCCATTTAGCAATGGATTCATTTCAGAGCTGTCAAACTACAGATCTAAAGAGATACAGCCAAAGTAATTTTAATCTAGATTGAGTATTTTTAATCCCACTATGCAGACATAAAGCTCAGCAGCACAGCAAACATTATGACATGCAACTGCAATTCACGGTTACAGGTACCCAAATGAATTAATTTAGAAACAGATCAAGTGATGGCTTTGGCAGCCATGAGTCATGTTATGAATTTTAAGAAAGGATCAAAGATCCAGAACATAAAGCCTCTTCTGGACTCCAATTAAAAAATGTATCCTTTAAGAGGAATCTAACCCAAGCTAGCTTCTTGTCCCAAAATTACATTCCTACAAGAAAAGGAAAGAAAACCCAAACCTAAACCATTAGTTTTTTTCTATGAAGTTGCAGGTGTAATGCATTAGAAATTTCATTAATATAAACACTGCTTAGAAAAAGCCCTTACAAGTCAAATTTAAAGTGTATTAACAAAGCAATGTGTGAAATTTAACATTATGAGAGTTTACAGCTCTTCCTCTCTTGTTCATGATACAGAATAGCTGGAGAATTTATGTTTTAGGACAATCAGCCTGACACTTCCAGAAGTACTACTTAAAAAAAACAAAACAAAACAAAGGGATTTAGAAGATAAAGGACTTGCTAGAAACAAGTAAGTAAATCAATTTAATTTTATCATAATATCATGGAACAGATTAAAGCCTAAAAAGATAAATATAGACAGNACAAAACAAAACAAAGGGATTTAGAAGATAAAGGACTTGCTAGAAACAAGTAAGTAAATCAATTTAATTTTATCATAATATCATGGAACAGATTAAAGCCTAAAAAGATAAATATAGACAGAAGATAAATGGCATCAATTTGGGAAAAAGGAAAAGAATACATCTAAAGAAAATAATCAGAAGCTACTCTCTAATGGGAAGATGGAATCATGGAAACACATCACCAGGTGACTGTGATCACCAAGTAAGTGATGTGTTTGCAATTGAAATATAGCATCAAGAAAGAGAAGTGCAGTTTGGGATTAATACATGGAGACATTAGGTGTCACAAGGTAAGGATTTAATATGTGACTGTAGTGTGATTATATGTGAAATAATTGCATTCAAACTGCACAACTGTGATTTAAAACATTCAGTTTTGGTAGCATATAGATTAGGGACTGAACAAGCCCATTTCTTCAGAGGTCCTTCAACAGTAAAAGTAATTGTTTAAGAAATAGTAGAGGAAAAAATTTAAGCCATAAAAATGGGTTAGTTTGAAACTCTTCATGTAAAATGAACACATTCCTGACCAGCTCTGTTTTGTATGTGTATGAGCAGTTCTCTGTGCTGATGATGAAGAGGATATAAAAACCTAAAGCTATTCTTGGTCAGGCCTTCCTGTCACCCATGAGGATCCACAGCAGGCACTTGGGGAAGGGTGTAAGGACAGTATAGGGATAAAACAACACTTCCCTGGTAGAGTGCCCAAGCCTTCACCAAACAGAGGTGAGGATCAGTACATTTTGGGTAAATCATGGGTATTCCTCCATGAATTTATCTTATATGTAATTATGTTCTCTTTAAACTAGCAAAGCTCACACTGAAATGGAATTAAGTGCTGGTTTTCATGCTCAGCTGTATTCTTGGAGATCAGTGAAGCTTTGCCTGACCAAGGAAGGTAAGGACCAAAAAATTAAAAGGTGAATCAAAGTCTTCTTTCAGATATTGTCAGAGTGTCTTTCAGAACTGAATTAACCATTTGCCTCAAAATTATTTTCTGAATTATGTGAAAGCAACTTCCAGCCAAATCCCTAGGAGTGCTCACATGCACCTGGGAATGCTGGCTCAGAAAACAGGACCAGGCTCGTGATAATGATCCCCTGCTGTGTAAATGATCAATGTGTATTGATGTATAAACACTCTATAAATTAACTGAAACATTCAGGTTCAGTGTTCTGCCCACAACTGTAGTAGCAACTGTAGCACTGACTAGGAATCTGAGGTGACTAATGGGAATCTTTTTGCTTTTTCACCTCCTGTACATTTCTTCTTCTGTGTTTAACTACTGTGTAATTGTAAATATTTTCATGTGGTTGGAGGTAAATCTAAGTATGGCTTAATGTCTGGCAAAATCAAAGTATCCTTGCGTTAGAATAAGCACATCTAATTTATAAACAGCATTAAGAATCATATAGCTGGAAACAGAAAAGCAAAATGCTAACCCAGTGTGAGACACCAAACTGCATTTCTTATATTTGTAAGACATCCAAGGAAAAGTATTGCTGGGTTCATTCAGAGGCTAGCTTCTATATTGTACACATTTTGGAATCCTGTAGTGAAATCTCTCTTTGGGAATTGCACTACTCTTCTGTCCAGCACTCAAAGTTTATTAAAGTTTTGTGGGAAAAAAGCTGTTTGGCAGCATCCCAGTCCATAAGGGTCTGAGAATGATGTGCCAGAAAGACTCAGGAGGCCTAAAAAGCCACTTTAAAATATGGAAAAGCTGCTTTATTTTTTTTTGCCAGGGGCCCAGTTCAGGGGGTTTCAGTCTGTTTCATGGATTTTTCTAGGCTGCACCACAGAAAAAAAAGCCTCTAATATTATCATATTTAAACAAAAATGCTGGTTTAGAATGAAAATATTTGGGCTTATGGTTTTTACTGATTATTGAAAAACTGGAGTTTTTTTCCACTAATAGTTATCTATCTGTAGATAAGTAGAAATGTATTTAATGTGAAGAATATCCTTTCAGTCACATCACTGTTTACATGTTGGCAGGGATTAAAGTCCATTCGCATCTCAAACTCTTTGTGTTTCTTCACACCAACATTTCTCAAAAAGTGAAAACTTTATCTTCACAATTTTGTGCCACAATGACTGTCTAGTCATAGACATAAGCTGTTACAAATATGTTTGCTAAACATATCCCTGCAAGCATAAAAGCATAATCATGCATGTATTCTGGAAAGAAAAGCTTGGGTTTTTTCCTCCTTTTTGCCTGTCTTTTCAGTCACTTAACAGACAACATCTTGGGCATTTGAGTTTAAATTACTATAAAATTGCTTTTTAATTAAGTTGTTTTAAAGTATTGAGGCAGGTATTGACTTGGTGGGAATTGCAACTTTCAGAAATCAGAGCAGAAATGCAGGAGTTTTAGGTAATGGGTACTATACAGGAAACTTCTCAAAAAAATCTTCTTTATTAATACTTGGAGACCAATTCTAATTTAATGAACATCACAAGGACTTTTCCCTTTCATTTCTGGAGAAAAAGGTCAGGCTCAGACTATGTTTCTTGTCTGTTCATTTTAAGGACCCACCACAGCCTGGATGGAAACAGAGAAACAGGGGAAGAGAGAAAGGGAGAAGAGTCTGGTCCTTCTAGATCTGACAGATCCTAAGGCTGAGCCTGGGACAGATCATGAAGAAGATGAAGCACTGCACAGCCAAGTACCACACCATCTGATTTTCAGCTGCATAACTGAATCCAGAGCTCAGGGTATTTATACAGTGCATGGAGGACATTTTTTGCATTTGGTGCACCCACAAAGTCATCATGTGGTACAGAGAGCAGACTAATATAAGCAGGCACTCACTGAAGAGCACCAGGTTCTAGTCCCAGCTCCTACAATTATGTTTGTACTTCTCCAGAACTGAATATTCTCTATTTTCTGTAAAATTTCACAATAATTCCTCTCTTTCACCAACATGCCATAACTGCAAGACTGAAATGCTGACAGTGAATAGTGAGTATTTCCTTTGGAAAGTGGAATTGGAGAGGAGAGAATCTTTCCTATGTTCTAAACCAGCTTCTGCCTGCTGACTAAATCATGGTCCAAAGGAGGGGTTGGATCCTTTGAGACAGACAAAGGGAATTGAACCTGGACCTCATCCACATTTCTGTCTGTACTAAGCACTGAGTGACAGTCTGAAGGGAAACATTTTTCCACTGTGGGACCAGCACTTTCAGAGCTCACCTACTGGATTGAACTCTCCAGGGACACTTGCAGAGGAATGCCTCATTTCTGGACACCTACTGGGCATTAGCCTGAGTTAATTACAAGGCTGCTCAGTCCTATTAGGACTTAAGTACCTTTGAGAGCATGGATGAGTACTGCTGTAGCACATAATGCACCTCATCATAAAAAGTGCCTGTACTTCCACTCAACCTTATGAACCTCCAGGGTTTCATGGCAGATGTGTAAACATTTTTAGGACTGCAATTTTTACCCAGGGCATCTAAATTCCACCTGACTTGAGCATCAGTTGTTTATGTCCTTTTCTGGGCCTCATCCCAGATTAGAATCCACAGCTCAGAAATAATCATGATATCTGCATAACGCTGATTTTCAGAACGATTTATAAATATTTAGTAATTAATCCTCATATTGCCCCTGGGCAAATATTTCCATTTTACATACACAAAAAATCGTGATAAATTGCCATAGGCTACAACAGAGTCAGCATCAGAATCAGAATGGAGGAATTCCTGGCTCTCAGACTAGAACTTAGTTAATGACTCTCAGAAGGAGGGAAAAAAAACTCTTCAGAAGGAGGAGTTGTGATGTTGACCAAGGCCCTTTTCTTTTAAAGTGGTTTGTATTGTAGATTGGGGATTTTTCAAAGTATACCCAAAACTTTGCAGCACTACCTTTCAGTTATGGTAGATACTAGCAACACTGATGGGTAAAGAACTGAGAAAACATGACCAAAACTTACCTTCAGTAAAACTCAGGTTTGGTCTGGTGTTAGAAAGGAATGACTGGAAAGACTGTATTTAATATTATGCCAGCCTAATGCATCACTTAGACAATCACTCAAATTGAAGAAAAGGCTTATTAGATCACTTAATCACTACCACTGGCAGCACTGTCTGCACTACACTGACATTGGAGCATTTTAGGAATCTTTAACATTTTATGCTCCTGCTATGCTTTTTAAGATGGAAATTCCAGAAGAAAAATAATAGGAGGATTCTTTCTCCCTTTGTTGCTGAAGGAATTCTAAAATTCTGTGTGCCTGCAGAAACTGTTGCTGGTGTCAAACAGCTGCCAGCTACCAAGGCCTTCATATCACATTCTGGCTTTGAACAGTTTGAAAAGACCCTTCCCTAAGATCTCCTGCATAGCTTATCAATCCACCCTCTACATACACAACTCAAGAGCATGTTAGTCACTATGAAGGTGTAAGCACTGGAAAATTCTTACACAGGAAACCATTTCCAGGCTAAAGTATCAAAACTGATAAATGTCAGTATTACTGAAATGACAAACCACAAGCTTTAGCAATGATGCATCAAACATTTCCATCACATCAATTTTCAGAACTCTACATCTTGCTAAACATATGTTGTTTTACACCCAGTAAATTCAGTGTATCAGTTTAAACCCACAAATCTTAGTTGAACACTGTTTGACACATGTTTACACTCACAACAGGCAAAAAGACCAACACTACAAGTAATAAATTATAGAACATATTTCTTTTTTGTGTGTGTGTAAAGTTGTTACATATATTCCCCGTGTGATATATTCAGGAGGTTTTAGCACAGAGACCACACCTTCTAACAAAAGTTTCCAGCTGTAGAAGTTCTAATGTTAGATACTGAATAAATTTAATATGGTCATGGCTGTGACACTCCTAAACTCTCACTTTGAGTTGCATGATAGGAAAATTTGCCTATAATTCAACCACCACATGCCTTTTCTTACAAAACCCTATATTTTGTACTTCTTCTCTAAAATCTTCAAATGAGAATACTATAGGGATTATGTTTACATCACATTTAAGAATTTTGAAATTTTGGGTTCTTAAATACTGGGGCTTCAACTTTAGGCCAACAGCACATCCTAGTGGGTACTCACACAATTCCATGGCTTTTAAATATACTTTGTTCACACCTGCATAAAAACTCTTGTGGCATCCTTCAGTACATGCACTTTTCTTCTTTCCCTGTATGGAACAACAAAGAATGAAGTTAGGAATTTGGAAGTATATGCCAATTTATAAGACTGAGGTAATTCAGTAACACAGAAGACTTTACAATTGGTTCCATACATCTTTGAGGCAAAACTGTGCTTCTGAATATACATAATTTTAACCAATTTTAGGCAGACCATACAATGAACTGTAGTGTAGTTTGTTCTTTTATTTTCATTTGCCAATAAGGAAAAACAAATTCAGTTCCATCTGGGCAGCTTTACCTGGGAAATATGAGCTTAGTAATATCAGCATGTTACTAAGTACTTAGCTAATCAATAAACCCATATATTTACTCATCAAAATTGCATCTATTACAGCATTTTAATGAGTGCCTTTGCCAGTCAAGCATGCAGCACAATCAGAGAGGTGTCTGTTGAAGCAAACAAAAATCAAGAGAAAATGCAAAGCAAATGCTGTTTAACTCTGTCATATTTTATAATAGCCCCATTTAGAGATTTTTTAATGACTTCATATGGAGAGGGTTGTGAAGCAGGGGGTACCCACATGGAAAATCTTCAAAATATTTTCTCCCAGGTAAGTTCACAATTTTGCACAGCTGCAAAACCTTTCAGCATATTTCTCACTTTTTGGTATTGTCATATCCATAACTTATATATTTTCCATAGGAAAGATGAGGTGACATGTGTGTCTCTTAAAGAAGCAGGCCTGTGAATGGGCTGCTGTATCCTCAACAGGCTCCATAAGCTGAATTTTGGTGAAAGGAGGGCTGGGGGGACACCTTATGAGGAGCACCTAAGAACTCCATGATTGTATAGTCTGGGGAAACAGAGGCTGACCCCCTTACTCTCTAAAGCTTCCTGAGGAGGGGAAGTAGAAACAGAGGTGCTGATTTTTTCTCCCTGGTATCCAGTGATACCAGGAACATCTGGTATAGGTCCTATCTGTCTGATAGGACAGCTGGGAACAGTTCAAAACTGCTTCAGGGCAGCTTTAGACTGGAATTCAGGAAGCATTTCTTTACCAAGAGAGGAGAGAAACACTGGAACAGGATTCCTGGTGAGCTGGTCGATGCCCCAGGCCTGTCAGTGTTTCAGAGGTGTCTGGACAAGGCCTTTAATGACATACTTTAACTTTTGGTCAGTACTCAAGTTGTCAAAGAGATGATTGTTGTAGGTCCCTTCCACCTGAAATAACCTATTCTATTCTATTCTATTCTATTCTATTCTATTCTATTCTATTCTATTCTATTCTATTCTATTCTATTCTATTCTATTCTATTCTATCCTATCCCATCCCATCCCATCCCATCCCATCCCATCCTATCCCATCCCATCATTTGCCTGCTGAACACCTGTAATAACCAGAAGGAAGCTCACTTCTGCAGCAGAACCTGATATCATGAAGAAAGAAAGGCAGTGACCCTTCCATACTTGGGTTCACATATTTCTTTCCCCTTCTTCAATCAGTTTCCATTGTTCCAGGGCAATTTTATCACCTGATAAATTTTTGGTATTTTGTTCATGGTTAAAATGTTTAAAATCATTATGAGAGAAATACATTTCTCCTACAAATACGTGGCTTTCCCAAACACTCAAAAATCAGAAGTCATTTAAAAGGACCCCCATTTTTTAGTTCATAGTCTGCTGCCTGACTCATGTTCGATGTGTTACTGCCAGTGCTAACGTCTTAATTTGGCTGAGAGGAAAAGCTGCCCAGAAATAGTCCCTGTGCCCCACCTAGAGGCGAATTCATTATTCCCTGTAATGCTGAGGAACACGTGCAGGTCTCACATAATCTCTCCTGAGAAGAGGAGTAAAAACATGTAACAGGTGAAGGGGAAAAGGTGCTCTTCAGGTAATGCTATTTGCTATAAATAAACACATCTTTATACTTAATGAAGAATTTTTAGTTGAAAGGGACCTCCAGTCATGGTCCACATGATGGTTTTCTTTTCACAGATGATGGGGTTTGGGAGGGATTTGTTTCTATAATCTTTGTCAGAGTCGAAAAATTTTGTTGAAGAGGTGTTAAACAGCAACTTGTCCACCATATGTGGTCACCACACTATTATGGCAGCAATTTGATTCCCAGGAATGCCATAATCCAGATGGCTGAGGTTTGAAGGGTCCTGTGGAGGTAGCTAAATAGTCCCCAGCTATAAACATGAACAAATCTGAGTGACCAAGAAAACAAAGAAGCTGCACCTAAAGCTACCAGCCAAGCTACTGCTTACAGAGGCTTCTATATCCAAAACGCAGTCATTTGTTTCCAGGGTCACCCACAAAAGAAACAAGGAAGCAATCAGAATGCAGTAGCAGCATTTCTGTAACAAAGATCAATTTCTTAAGAGCTGATGACAGCTCTCTGACAGAGAATTAATGATGGAAAGGAAAAAAGAAATTAAACTGAGTTTTTAACTCTCATTAAGTTTTAATAAAATGAAATAAAAATGCTCTGGAAAGATAAGTGGTGTGAGTAAGCACCAGAGTGGAGTGTGAACTGATCAGGTGTGTGCTGTTGGATGTGATATCAAAGAGCTGACAGTAAGATCAGCATAAGTGAGGGGAAATCTGATTTTTCACTGTATGAGAATTCGGTTTTAATCCTTACTGTCCACTTCACAGGGAAATTATGATCGGGCAAGAGGGACAGCTCAGTTATCACCGTGCATCTGCACTTGCATACCACAAAGTAAGAACAAAAAATGATGAAACCCATGAAACAAATGGCATTCAAATAAAAATACAATTCATGAATAATAAATGCCACATAGTTTTCCAACCACAATTATAAAATAGTCTATTTTCTTTGCCGTTTTAATTTAATAAATTATTGATAGGATTCCATATGCTAAGGAATAACCCCGGTTTATTATTCGACATAACTCTCTTTTAAATAAATTTGAAATTCATGAGAGCAGAATGTATGTAATGATTAACATCACCAATAATTCACATCACTCTTTCCAGCAGCAGGGAATGCTGCTAGTACAGCTCTTGTCTCAAGTTCTGGGGAACAGCTTTGTTACTTTTCCTGTGGTATTAAAAGCCTTAATGGTTAGCCAGGGTGAACTCTGTCGGTTTGTTTTTCACCAGTATCTCACAAGTAGCTTCTCGCTGAAAACCAGGAGGATTATGTGTGTTCCGGAGACGGAATTAGTGCCGCACGGTGCTGCTCGTTCACTGCCAGCCCACACAACACTCGGGACTCTCACCCCTTGTTTTACAATTACGGCTTTTTCACAGGAGTAACAGGTCCTGTTCCTTAGTCCCTCTTCATTCACGGGGTTTCTTCCAGCACACGTGTAAATGACGGCTCAAAGTAAAGTCTGCATTTGCCTCTTTCCATGAATCTGGAGCTGCAGTTCCTCGGACATTTGGCAGCGCTGATTTAGTTTTGCGCTCCTCATTTAGTTCCTCACCGGAGGGGCTGTGTTTGCCACCGACACCTACGGGCTTAGCTGGCGACTTAGCAGCTTTTACACGGCACTTCCAAACCACGGAAACAGAACTTCGGCGAGCAATTAAAGTTTAACCCCTATTTCGCATTATCGGCGTGCCCGCAGGAGCGTTCCCGTCTCAGCCGTGTCGCAATCCACCGCCGGCACCGCGAGGCGCGGCTCTCCAGGGGACTGCTCGCGCCGGGCTGCTCCGGGGGAGGCGTCTGAGGGCTCTGGCTGTGCTGAGCGGCGCAGCTCGGGCCGTGCCGCCGCTTTGGCCGCCATTCCGCCATCCCGCCGTTCCGCCATTCCGCCATTCCACCGT
>VZRX01020703.1:22638-58988 GCA_013398075.1 Notiomystis cincta
TCTTACCGTTTGCCAGCAGTGGATCCTCCCAGCCAAATACTAGAAGCAAATGAGTACGTTTAAATAACTGCCTTGCAGCTGTTCCAGAGAGAAATCCACAGCAGCTTCCATTAGAGTGGCCTTTCATGGCCAGAGCCAAAAACCACTTCTCCCACTCTGTGCCATTGAATACATCTCTATTTTCTCCTTGTTTTGTTTGAATTGGACTGAAAGAGATTTAAACTGTCACTGCCACAGAAGGGTTATCCTTTTCATAATGTGCTTGAGAACAGGCTGCTGTGGGATGGCACAGCTGTTGTCACCCCTTTCCCCAACAAAATACAACACAATTTGTGTTTTGGATTTGGGATTTGGTGCCCAAATTTCTGTAGTCAACAAGTATGTGGATTTTTTTGTCCCCCTGGAGCTGAATAAACAAATTAGCCTTGTTACCAAAACAGGCCTCTGGTGGTGGTAAATACAGCAAAGGAGAACAAAAAGAAATGGTGAGTCTGGAAAAAAAAACAATTTAAGATTAGAAGTTTATCCACCCAGTTACAGACATCATAGGGGAAACTAAAATACCAGTACACTTTTTAAAAAATATATTTTACTAGATGAGATTACTGGAGGTTTAAAATGCATCTCTATTTTGTTTAAAGTAGACCAATACTGCCTCATAGGCAACTGCTCAGTAATGTGTGAACAAGTTAGTTACAGAGACCCCATTCTTTCTAAAGTTCTAAAAGAGACTCCGTTGTTTCTATCTTCTGTTTATATATTTCACAAATATTTCAATACATCAGAAGAAACCCAAATTGTCTAACATGTATTTAATGAAAAAAAAAAAAAAGAAGTACTTTCTATTGTAACCACAGAATAGTCTTCTTATTTCCATCTGTAAATCTCTATTTCCAGTCCCAAAATAAAATTTGCTATGCTCATTGACATAAGCCTTTTGCTTGTAGGCTAAACTCTCCCAAGTGCTCACTTTGCTGGTTTGCTTAGTGAGGAGTGATGGGAGGTGTGCCCTGGGGGTGGAAGCAGCCCTAATAGCCCACAGTGTTTTCTCAGCATAAAATTGCAATCTTTGAGCAGCTGTAGCCAATAATTAAGTCCCAGCTTGGCTTACTGAGCACCTAACTGGGCCTAAAGGATGCATGTTGTAAATCATTATGCATGAAAACTCATTTGGGATGTTATAGCTGCAGATTTGTTTTCCCCTGCTTCCACTCTGGCTTCTGCAGTGCATGGAGAGGACACTGTGTGCTGCACCTCTCTCCAGAAACCCCTCCCAAGGTGGGGGTCTTTGATAAAGGCCTGTCCTGCACTGCACTCCTCCTGACAGCAGCTTTCAGGGGCTCACAGCAGTTTGGGTGTCTGTCTGTGATGTTCAGGATGAGGGTGAGGCAGGTGGGCAACTGCGCTGAACCGGGCAGGATAGTGGAGCAGCCCAACCAGCATCATGGCAAAGACTTTTCTGAAGGCATAAGAGGTGGGATATTTTAGTCACTAAATGAGATGATGGAATATAATTGTCTTCCTGTGTTTCCCACAAAGCCACAAACATGTTGAGCATGTTTGGCTAGTGTTTGTGAAGCTCAGCTTGTCATGAAAGCTACCCCAAAGGAAGAGAAGTTTTAAGAGCTTTGCAGAAGCCCTTTCTGTACCTTGTGTGGAACACTTGGGCTTAAGTACCCAATTTGGGCTCAATATGCTCGACCTACTCCACATCCAATTACTTTATTTTTGCAATATCTCCACATTATAGTGGGGATCTCCCTTTGAGAGGAACTGGGAAGGCAGAGATGGGGTGGCAGAGAAAAAATAAATCCTTACTAATCAGTAAACCATATGTTACATTCTGGGAATGTAAGTGAGGGTGTGATGATGTAGAACTGGACCCTGGTTCAAACAGTCTTCATTTCCTTCTCTCCTGGAAAACCTTTGTATGAACATTTATGTAGTACTTTTGAGGGACACAGCTCATCTGAAAATGCTGGATCTGTGGAAAAGGAGCAAAAATACAGCAGAGTGTAGATTGCTGGCTAAGTCACACTGGATGTGTGACTTTTTTTTTTCCCAATTCTTCTAGCTTTCATTTTCTTAAATCTTCTTTTTTTTGCAAAATTTTGGAAGGTCAGCAACCTCCCTGGTTTTATAGCCAATCTGTGGAGGTCATAATTGATTGATCAGATCTGTGTCACTTGTGTATTATACCTTCCAAGAATAAAATTGCCTCTTTTCATACTGTTGCTGGTGACTGGGTCTCTAATACCCTGAGCACCTAGATATGTTGAGTTACATTTCCAGGTATAAACTGTAGGATACAGAAAAATTCTCAGTTGGGTTTCTAGTAGTTGGGGCAATTGTGAGCCCTGAGATTCTGTAGGGATACAGTCTGCTACAAAAGCATCCTAAAAATTATTGGATGCAGTAGCTGTGGTCACATGATCCTTATGTAACTGTATGCTTTAGGATGTTGTAATAGCATTGATGGTATCCCCTTGCAGAGAGATTAATTTCCTCCTGTCTTGTCAGCCTTGTGAAGGGCAGAATGAATCTAGGGAAATGAAGCAGAACCACTGCACCTTATTTTATACAGGTTTATCTTTTAGTCCATTGAATGGTTACTTTGGGAGATGCAGTTCTGAAGAGGAGGAGCTATTCTATGTTGGTTTCCTACTTTCATTATGCAGATGAAAAATATATCTGTGCACAAGGCTATAATGGATCAGGACCCTTGTTTTGTGACTTCGTGATTTCTTTTACTTCTACTTTTATCTTTAAAGGAAACATATCTTTTCCACTTTATTTTAAAGCTTTTCTTTCATGTTCTGCAGTTTGAAAAGTAGCCTATGTTTTTCATTTAGGTAATTGACAACTGCTTTTTGCAAATTGGATTTTTTTTCCCATCTGTTACAATTTTACTTTCAAAAACCTCATGTTTAGCAGTTGTGGGTTGATGAAGTATTTGCATATTTATTCAATTATGCCTATACTTACTTGTTTATTCTTATTTTAAAGGTATTCTTAATTTATACCCTTCTTTGGGGATTTTGTAGTTGGTAATTCCCTGAAGTTTTTCAGCTTGACCCTTCCTGGTATATTGGTAAACTTAAGATATTTACCTAAGGTGAAAAAAGTGATTTCCATTCACTGCTGTACTAAATGTAAAGATACAAGACAGCTATTACAGTTTTATAACAAATAAATATTAGAATATTCATCACCTAATATCACCAATATTAGAAAAATGTATTGCTTTTCATCTCCTCTGTGTCCTGGGTACAAAAACAGCAGCATGTGGAGGTTAATTCAGCAAAGGACAAAAAGGACAGGAGCAGAGTGTGTTTGGAGAGTTTAGGGTTCAGATATTTTTAAGAGATTTCCTGGATATGGACTCATTTTTGTGTGAAAATTTCACTTTTGTGAAAAGTGCTGTAAAAGTCAGACCTTAGCATTCAAAGAATGTTCTTTCTCTCGACAAGGAATAGATGCACCCATGGATACTGGGGGTGGGGAGACAGGGACCCACCTGTTTTTGTTAGGTGGATCAAGGAACTCTGCAAACTCTGAGACTGCAGATGGATTTGTAAACTGATTGTCTTCCCCTAAGGCACCTTGTGCTAATTAATGCTTTGCTTAGGCAGTATCCATCAGTGGTATTTGAAAACTTTTTGATGTTTGTTTTCCAACCCAAGCATCTCTCCATCCACAGCCCTCACTGGGCGAGCTGTCTCTCACCATGGAGCTGGCAGGATCCAGAGATCCCCTCTCACCGTCCTGCTCCACACAGACAGTGTCCTCTCCACTGGAGGGGCAGGTAATAATGGGCTGCTCACCCAAGGACATCCAATGGTCAAGCTGCTGTGGATCCAAGTCCTCACTCTATTCTTTAGGGTATGATGCAGAAGTGGGGCAGAATCAAGATGAATCAGGTACAAAACATGAGAAAGCTTTTGTGGGCTATTCTTCCCAGTTTTCCATTGGCACCCCTGTGGTGTGATCCCATGCAACCAGAGGAAAGGAGACAACCAGGCAAATAGTGCCTGAAAAGGCCAGTGCCAAGGTGAATTAAAAGACTAATTGCTGAAGAAGAGTGAGTTTTGTTTAGTAAGTCCTGGTGCCAAATTTCCTGGTCTGTGTGTACCCTGCTGCCGTTATAACTATGTCTCATGATATTAAGAGACTTAACTCCATGTACTTGTGATTTTCTTGTTTTTGTTTTGGGACAACTGTGTCTTGAGTCAGCTTCATATGGCGAGAGGAGACTTTGCTTTTAGCCTGATTTTACTCCATTTTTCTTTACCTGTCTTGTTGGTTTATAACTCAATGTTTTCTTCTTCCACACAGATGCGTCCTAGAGGTTTAGTTAACATTTAGTTAACATGGGCAATTTGCAGCTCGGTTTGTTTTAAACTTCTGTTGAGATATACTGAATGGATGAGGTAAATCTCCGGGCACCACACATCTGGCTTGCATAGGCAGTGAAACACACTGAGTGAAACTTCAGGAAATTAAAATATAAACTTCCCTGCCCCTTTTCCTGCAGGGGCAGGAGTGGGGATGGGGTCTGCCTGCTTGCGAATGCCTTTGTGGTATGTTAACACTTTGAGTACTGAGAGATACAGTGCATTTCTCTCCTGCTTGAGCCTTTCCAGTCAGCATCACAGCTAAATGTGATGCCTTGGGATTTTTATGTTTGTGACCTGGGAGGTCAAAATCTTCCTTTAAGATATACCCTGGCATCCGAGAAAGTCATCTGGAAGTCCCCTGTTTGAACTCTTGCCAGCAAACTACCTCATGTTCTTCTCTTCTTTCACTTGGGGGTGCTGAAAAGATTACTTTCAAAGAAGATCTCACGTTTTAGATTAGAATGCCTTAAAAACAAAACTTCTCCAAAATCCCTTACATGAACACAGCCTTTTGTTTTTCTGTCCTCAAAATGAGAGGAGCAGCAAGTGAGCCTCATGCTAACTTCTCTGAGATTGCTCGAGTGCTGTCATGCTTTTAAAATTGAACAAGTCTGACTCTGTAGCATTTTACATACTCTTATGTGTGTACATACATTCAGCCTCAGCTTGGCATTTTGTGAATAAGTCATATTTTTTGTCATACTTTGTTTCAGATTTCAAACAAAAAGGTAGGGGAGAGTATTGCACAATCAGGGAGTAATTCACATTTTAAGTCCATGTGCAAAACAAAACACAAAGAAAAAAAGAAGAGAAGAGAAGAGAAAGTAAAAGCATAATACCTGCCACATTTTAAATTTCTGAATTAAAAATATATGTTTTTCCAGGTGTAGCAGGCCTCTCTCCACAGGAGCAACAGTGGAACAGGAATCATTACATATGGGCAGCAGACATCTGAAAGAAAAAAGCAGAGTATTGAGAATTTATTCAAGATCACAAATATCCACGAGATCCTGCATCCAGATATTGCTACAGAGACTAAAAATCCTGTACATTACATAATTAATGCACATGTTGGCAAGCTTTTATAAATGCCACTAATTCATTCATATGACTTCCTCTCTCCCTCAAGGGTTCTTATACTTGACCTGTTATTACTACAAGGTCTTTAACCAAAGAATTAAAGCCAGATGTCTTGTAGCTAGGTCTCCTTTTGTTAAATGTCCCTTGCAAATATTTTTTTTATATGCAACAGAGAGATCCTACATGAGAAATTTTAAAATTTCTTTAATAATTAAGGCTAAAAGGCTTCAAACCCAAGGGTCAATGTATCCTAGAGGAACAATAAAAGTATTGTACTTACTGTGCTGAGAAATAGTATTTACTCTAACTTTTTATTATCCTGATCCTGCAAATGTTTCTGGTCGATGTTTAGGCTGGAGGTAAAATCTTTCTTAAAAGACCTTTTTCTTTAACATAAATTTAAATGTCATGTAGTCCATTTGAGATATAGGTGGAAAGTTTTGTATATTATTTTATTGGAATTGGCTTAATTGCATTGACAAATGTAGAATTGAAAAGAAACAGAAATAGCTTTGGCTAATTCTAAGGAGATCTTTATCAGATACTATTTTCACTTGAGTTGAGTTACGAATTCTGTTTCCCAATTCTGCACGTTTTTGTTTTCAACAAGAAGGTTAGGTTAAGTGTAGCACTTCCTGCAGAGTAACTGGAGCTGTCCAAAACATATGGTTTACTTTGTATGTTTGAATGGGAAGAAATCATCATCTTTTAGTGTTGTTGATCTGTTCTTTGATTGGGCTTCTTACCTGCATTGCTAAAACTGGTCCTGTTTTTTTAAAAACTCAAGTTTAGTTTATAGAGTTGCAGAGCAATAAAAGCATAGCAGCAAAGACAGGTCTTGTAGAAAGAGACTTTTTTAACATGTGTTTCTTGGTTTGATTTTTTTTTAAATTGTTACTTCTACATCCATGTTTACCTATGCTAAACAAGGAACCAGGATGTTATTCAGAGGGGTTTCTTTCCTTAAGGTTTGCCTTTTGGGAACTGCACTTTGAGTTATTGAATGGAACTGAGAAAGGAAGCTCATTAGGCATTTTCTTATGAACCAATAGTTTTATCCAAAATTTCCACATTCTGGTGGAATATGGGCTTGTTTGTTGCCTTTCTAGCTGTTCTCAGCAGAGTACTCTGCAAAGAAAATTACTCATGTGTTCTCTGACATAGCCATGACAATATTTAACGCAGGAAATAAGGTTGGAAGCTTTTAACACCAGTTAAGCCAAATATTACTTTTCTTATTTCTTGGCTCACTCCTATTTCAAATTGGAATAAGTCAGTTCTGGTGAGTTATATTTAAAAGCATTGTGTATTTAAAACCAATTCTAGAAACGTGGCTGATGCTCATAGAAATGCTATGTCATGCTTCCTTTATTGTTCATAAAAGCACTTTGTGCTTTTTGGACCCTGCTAATTCGCAGTCTCAAGGCATACTGACAGTCTTTATTTAGGGTGTTCTTCCCACTTTTTAAGACCGGACAAGAAGGAATATCCCTGATGGAAAATGGAATGAGTTAAAACCTGCTTGGAAATGTAATGCACATTTCCTCCTCTTTGAAGAGCTATTCCTCCACTACAATCAAACAGCAGTTTTATGCACTGATAATATAAATGAGGTGTCTAGCAGAGTTAACTTTTTTCCCTAATTATGAATTACATGCCTTTCCCTTTAACTGAATCTCTCAGCAGGTCTGCTTGGCCAGAATCTCATTTTCTATGCAATTTACAACTACATCAGAAATCATGCTGGCTCCCAGAGCAGATGGAACCATTTCTGTTTGTTTCTAATCTGGTTGCTGTTACTAGATTCCTCAGAGCAATTGTTTGTGAGTTGTGGAATGCCATTTGGTCTGAAAAAGTAAATTTGTTCTGAAGCGTGTTCCTTTCCTGTCCCCCTCCCCACTCTTTGTGCGTGTCTCATCCATGAAGGCAATCATATGTTTTCAGTTCTGATGTAATTTTTTTTTCCTCTCTCTCTCTCTTTTTTTCCCCTCTTCTTTCAGTCCACAGCCATGAGCGAACCGCAGTGCTACTACAATGAAACCATTGCCTTCTTTTATAACCGAAGTGGAAAATATCTAGCCACTGAATGGAACACTGTCAGCAAGCTTGTAATGGGACTGGGGATTACCGTCTGCATCTTCATAATGCTGGCCAACCTCTTGGTTATGGTGGCTATTTATGTCAACCGCCGATTCCACTTTCCTATTTATTACTTAATGGCCAACTTAGCTGCTGCGGACTTTTTTGCAGGGCTGGCCTACTTTTACTTAATGTTCAACACGGGACCCAACACCAGAAGACTGACTGTGAGCACCTGGCTGCTCCGTCAGGGTCTCATTGACACCAGCCTGACAGCCTCTGTAGCCAACCTGCTGGCCATTGCCATAGAGCGGCACATTACGGTTTTCCGAATGCAGCTGCACACGCGGATGAGCAACCGCCGAGTGGTCGTCGTGATCGTGGTTATCTGGACTATGGCCATCGTCATGGGCGCCATACCCAGCGTCGGATGGAACTGCATTTGTGACATCACTCACTGCTCCAACATGGCTCCACTCTATAGTGACTCCTACCTGGTCTTCTGGGCTATTTTCAACCTGGTCACTTTTGTGGTCATGGTGGTCCTATATGCTCACATCTTTGGGTACGTTCGACAGAGGACTATGAGAATGTCCAGACACAGTTCTGGACCCCGCAGGAATCGGGACACCATGATGAGCCTCCTCAAGACTGTGGTCATTGTGCTTGGTAAGTGCTTACTTTGCCCACCCTGTTCTCCCTGCTCTGCTTCTCATCGGGTGGTTTCAGTAAGGCCTGGTCAGCTCCTGGGGCTCAGCAGCATTTGGAAGACACCAGAAGAGGTGCAGACAATAAGAACACCCAGAGTTCACTACTGTGACCACTGGGACTGTAAAGCTTGTTTATGGAAGTTGATGTAACACACTTGGTCACTCAGCCCTGTAACATGAAGCTGGTGAAAATACAGATGTTGTGTGGTGGGTTTTTGCAGTGAGGCATGTTTAAAACCTTTTGTAGCAACCTATTATATGCAGAGTTTGCCTTTTTGCCTTTGAAGATGCCAAATGACTTCAAACTTAGAATATTACAGGGAAGGCTCAGTATTTCACTGAAGTACCTGTTGTCTCCTTTTTGCCACCCAAAAGCTGTTGTGTATATTCATGCAAAATTCCAGTCCATGGAGAACAGTGAGGGGCTACAGGCTATTCGTGAAAAGATTGTGTGTTAAGCAGGACTGTGTGTACTCAGTCCTACAGTGTTTGGTACAAATCAGTACCTGACCATTTGCTAATGCAGGAAAGTAGCATGTGAGATACTGGTGAGCTTCAGCACACTGCTCAGGAGGTGCCTCAGCTTCAGAGCTTGTCATGAGGGAAATGCCATACCCCACTTTGGATTCAGGAGGTTCTGGTAATTTTGTGAATAGTTTTCCTTGGGTTCTGTCTGGGGCTCCCAGTTTCCTTGTGCAGAACTTACAGCGTAAATGCTGAGTATCATTCCCTAGTGATCTTCTTTGCTGTTTGTTCTGTGCTTTGTTTCTACAGATGATAGTGAGCTGAAGGCAGCAAGGATGGTGCAGTTTGTCTCCTTGTCCCAATGCCTATTCTCTCCTGTTAGGTCTTCCAATACAGTACATGAGTCTCTAGGCATCCCAGTATCCTGTTGCATCAGATGGTTGCCCTAATACTCCATAAATGCAATTTTTATGCAACCCACAAAGCCCAAAATGTAGCCCCATTTCTCTCCTTGACATTATGATTCCCATAGGTTTATGTTGCAACTTGTGCTTTCTATCACAAAGATGGCAGAATAGTTAGAGAGATTCAGTGTGAGTCACTGTGTCAACTCACTTGTTAGTTTAAGAATTACATGTTGTACTCTGACCTAGTGATTCGCTTTTTAACCAGAATATGAATTGTGCAGTTGACTAACCTGTTAAACCATTGATAAGATGTTTTCCTCCATGTCCTGCTCTTCTCTTCAGGGAAAGAACCTCTGTGAGTTTTGCAAGGGAGACTGTAGCAGTTGGTAAAACTTCTCCTGTCTTCCTGGTGATTTAAAATCTGTCCCTTCCCACCTCCATGATTCTTATGGCAGAAGGCAAGATGCATTTAAGAATACAAAGAAAATTCAGGTTTTGCAGTCCTCTTTTAGGAAACAGTTCCTTGTTTTTCTTCCTGAAGACACTGCTGTACATACAAAAGTGTAGTATTTCCTATGAGGTGAAAGACTGGCTGAGATTTTAAAAAAAATAAAAATTAAAAAAGTCAAAAATTCCCAAAAACAACAACTGAAAAAAAAGTGGGTGGAAAATAGGAGGCACTTCTACCTAAGCAATGTGGAATTGTACCAATAAACAGTCATGGAATACTAAATGTCAGCTAATCCCAAGCATGTATGACATTAGAGGTATGTGTGTGTATGCATGCAGGAAGGGTGGGTGATGACTGCACTGTCCATCCTCTTGTGAGAAGAGGTCAGAGGGAAGATGTACAGGCCACCCACTGTGGCCACAACAGTAGTGGCATACAAGGCACATAAAGTGACCTTTTTTTTTCCCCCTAATAAGTATGGGTTTTTTCAGATACTGTTCTAGAAAGAGTGAAACAATTTCAGGGGTTAAGGGGCATGATGTAGTTCAGTAATATCTCTGATTCCTCATTATGGTGAGATGCAAGTGGCACGTGTTGAAGTTTTCTTCAGAATTCAAACAGGACCTTATTTCTTTTTACTGCTGCACTTCATTCAGTGTTTTGCACACAATGTACTTGAACATCTCTTCTAATCTGCATAAAATACCATTTACAGAAAACAATAACTTACCATTTTATTAAATCTGTTTGAAGGAAACAAAAGCACTTGTAGGTTGTGACACTTTTCATCATTTTTGCAGCTCCCAGCTTGGTATTACTTTGCAATGAGTTGAGGTTTTGGTTCAGTTTGGTTTTATTCCTAAGCAGTGTGATTTCTAGACAAAAGATAGAGGAGGTCAGTCATAGGCCTGTCATGCAAAGAAGCAGCAATGCTTTCACCTCCTTACCACCTGTGTGGCACAGTTGCAAGATAAAGATGGTTGGGAAACAGCTGTGGGTTTGATGTGTAAATTCTTTTAATTTAAGAAATAAATAAATAAATGATAGACTGAAGTCAAGAATTAGGCTTTGGGGTAGCCACAGAGACTTTTGGCGAGTTAAATGTTTGTGCATCAAGCTGTTACCAGACTGCTAGGTGCACCAAGAGAAATGTTCACCATGACAATTAGTTGCCATCAGCTGATGAGTACCAGCCCATATTGCTGAATTTGCACTTCAGTGGAGGATTGTTTTGTGGTTCTAAAGAATAAAAGTTACGCCTCACTTCAAAGCACTTCTGGGCAACAGAGATCTCAGATATCAGCAGATACCTCTCAAACAGTGTGGTCAGCACATTGATCAGGCAGGTGTGCTGGTGCTCTATCACTGTTTGCAGTCTACTTGTAAGTCTGGCTTAAAGTTTTCTTAAACAGAAGATTTAATTTCAAGGGTCCTACTTCCTGAGTATCTTCTTGTAAAGGTAGTGCTGCAAGTTTATCTACTGGAGCTTTGAGAAGGGCAGAAAAGGTGAGTGTCTTAGTCTGCATGGAGCAATTTGCTGAACATTTATCTCATGTGATCTGGTTTTTTCTACATCAGTGAACCTCAAAAACATGGAGGAAGAGAACCTCTGCCTTTCTTAATGGTACAGATCAGGGTGATAATACATTACTCAATACATTGGTTTGAGGCAGAAGCCAACTTTTGGCAGGAGGTGAATATAGGAAAGAAAGCAGTTTATTCTGAAGATCCCTCCTCTCCTACCCCACAGCTGAGTGGGGAAGGGACCTGGCTTGTGTCAGCCTGCTTTACACAGGAGAAGACAATTCATTTTGGAGGAGAAGGAAGGGTGCCCTGGGATTGAAAGGAAAACAGAACTGAGAGTCTGGGTAAACCTGTGAACATTGGCAAAAGGAGGCAAACCATTGCTCATCTTAGAATCTTTGTTAAAATGCTGCTCAGCCGTAAGTAACCCTATTATGAATTGGGCACCAGAGAACTGTTCATTTGACTTTTAAACTTCCATAAACGGGTGTCCTGGAGTTGTCCTGCTGGCTGTACTCCCAGGCAAAGCCATGCTGCTGCTGCAAGCAGAAGAGCATCTTTTCCCCTCTCTGCATTCTCGCTGTGTTTGGGGGCAGGAGGGGGAGGGAGTAACACAAGAGCTTCTTGTTTGTTCGCTGCCTAACACGGCCTGCCCTCCTCGTGCCTTGCTGCCTTGCTCCAAGAGGAGAAGAGCTCCCCAAAGGGGTGCAGTCCTCCAGGCAGTGATGCTGTCAGCATGTGTGGGGAGGATGCCAGCTGCCTCTGACAAGAGGGTGATTGTGTGGGGAGGGCTATGGCCGCTCGACGCACCGACTGGAGCGGTCGGGATCTGGCACACTGCGTCATCCCACAGAGCGGGTGGGATGCTGAATCCTAGGAACAAGTCAAAAGCAGAGAACAGATTTTTCTTTTTTTTTTTTCATGCCCTCTTGTTGTTTTTTTCCTTGAGTAAAATAGTTTAAACAGAAGGAAGTGATTTCATAGCTGAGCCCTTTTTTTCTTTTAACAAGGCTGCTTTTGAAATCTTTCAAAAGTAACAAGGAACATAAAGCTCTTTCTCTAAACCATGCCTTTCCTTTGCACTGGAACTGAGGGAGGACTGATCTGTATACTGCACATAGCCATAAAATCATGTCTGGTTTGGCTTGCAGCTCAGTGACACTTTGCCTTTTGCCACCACCATGTGTTCCCTTTAAATGAGCAATCAGGCAACAGGCAGAAACTGAGCAGATACATCAGCTGAAACCTGGCATCCCCTCTTCTGTTCTCCACTTTTTCCTCATTTAAAGACAAAGCTAAATTGTTTTTCTGTTGGGGATCATAGTTAGACTCTAAGGGCATTTGTTGTAGGTTTGGCCCAAAAATGGATGACAGTACCTAACTATTGTTTTAAGAAGTAGCGAAGGCACCAAATTAAGGATTTCAGAGCCCAGGCCTGGATATAAACTAGCTCTGGTCTGGATTTCCTTGGCCTGGAATCAGTCATGAAAGGCTAGGGTCTGTCAGGTGTTTTCAAATGTAGAGAACTTCTAGCTTAGAATGTTACTGTTGGAAAGTTAGCCTGTATTTCTCCTGTCTAAATGCTGATTAAATATCCATCCTAATTTGCCATCTCTTGTTTTTACAGTGTGGATAACTCTGCCATATACCTCCATATGCATCTTTGGGCACTCCTCTCTATTTAGAATTTAGACACTGAGATTGTGATACTGAGGGTTTATAACTGAATTTCAAATAAGCACAATACCAGCAGCCCTACTTATTTGTATTTTACTAATCCTGATGATTAGCCTTCTATGTTGGGTGAGTTCTCAATGTTGTTTGGCTAAAATTAGGCACACCTGTGTAGCCAAGCACCACAGCTAGCCCCCAGGATGTAGAGAGACCAAACAATGAATTCAAAATTGTTTACCCTTTATGTTACTGGGAAGTAAAAAGACACTTAGGACTTTCCTGCCTGTAGAGTCATCATCCCCTTTGTTTGCAGGAATGTGGTTTGCTCTATAAGATTGGGAAACTAATGTGGGCACAAGTTAAAAAGGTGAAGGTTCTTTTTGTATAAACTTTGAGTTTGTATAAATTTTGAATGAAAGGAGTCTTATTGTGTTTGAAGACAGTCCTTTACTTATTATAACGAAGAAATAAATGTAAGAAAAACATCTGGAAGTTCAGTGTAAACATCTAGAAGGGTAGAACTGCTCAGCAACAGCTTTTATCCTGCCCTCTCTGCTGCAGTTATGAATTGCATGAGACTTATTATTGTACTTTTGTAGCTTTTCTTTCACAGCTAGGTACCAAACAGGGTTGGAAAGCAGCAAAAAAAAAAAGTTAATGCACATGAATGTTCCCATATGCTGTAGCTACCCAGTTGAAGGAAATAAAGGGCATTATTGATAACTTTAACCTTTCTGAGTGATTGTTTTGACATGCAGTCTGCATCTCTACTCCTTTTTTCCTCTCATGCAGTAAAAGCACTTGATTAAAAGTAGAAAATAAAAAAACTGTGAAGTAATGCTACAACCTGATTGTCAGAGGTGGCAATCAGGTGTCTTGACAGAGGCATGTCTTTATTTCCATATCCCTCATGCAGTGTCATGTAATTAATTGGAATGGCTTATCTTTGTTGGCCTTAAGGCTTAACCAATATGAAATGTATTTCACCAGTTACCAAGGCTTGGTCCTGGACCAAGATGAAGATGATCATGTCTAGACAGAGCTTGGTTATGGTATCATCCAGACTTTGACAGACCTGCCCTGTCCTTGAAACATTATTCCTGTGGGCCAAAGGGAGCACCAGCCCTCTTGGCACAATGCACCTTATAAGAGGATCTTTGGAGAAGCCAGGGTTTAACTCTGAGCCCAGTGACTGTAAGAAGACAACTTCAGCTATTTACCTCCTCCTTGAGGAGTCCTGCTGCTGTCAAGAGAGATGAGCTTTCCAGCAGCTTTTTTCCTGAGATGACTACAATTGAGGATGTTGCCTTAGCTTGAGGATGTCCTTCCACCAGGTAGCAGTAGCCTCATGGGGAGAAGAGCAGCACCCAGTCAGGTACTTTTCCCTGTAATTATTATGTTTCCCCCAGAGAGCTGGGCAGGGCAATAACATCAGGCTGGAGTTGAGCTGAGAGCAGCATTTTTCAGAGCTCCTTCTCTGGAGGTGGTGCAGTGTGAAGCCATAAATACCGTGTTGCCCTGTGGTGTGCACAGGGGGCAGCTCGGAGTCCCCAGCCCTGCGTGACCCCCGCGTCACAGAAGTGTCGCTTGTGTACGGATTTAGTGCTGACGGAAAAGCAGGGCAGTGAACTCTGCAACTGGGGAGGAGGGCAGGACAGGCCTGGGCATCAATGACTTTCTGTTCTAGCAGCACAGCGTGCACTTATGTGCAGTCCCAGTGTTTTTAGATAAGTGTGTTTTAAATGTGCATAAACTGTGAATGGAACCTACAGTCAAGTAAACTGGGAAATTGTTGCTGATGACTGTAGTCTAAATGAGAGCTCATAGAGTTTAAGGGATAAATTCTTATTACCTTGTATGGAGAGGGAAGGCTTGTAATAAATAAATGCTTTCAGAGATGCAGTGTGACAGCAGTACTTTCAAGCTGCATCATCAAGTATTTGCATGAAAAAGTGAAGTCTTGATTAAAATCATTATTTATAACACGCCTTATCTATCCTACTGGATTTTTAATGATTTGTTTTCCTCTCCCTTCTTTTCCCTTCTTCTCCCTTCTTCTCCCAAGGCCTTGGCAGTAGTTCTTACTGCTCCTCAAAAGCTTCCTTGCAGGAAAAAACATGCAGTTTAGGGGGCCAGTGTTTTCCAGGCCTTGCCATTTCCACTTATTATGTATTATCTTTTATGTATTTTGTTTTTTTTTTTTAATCTCCTCTGTGCATCTTAATGACATTTTAGTATTGACTTAAGTAACAGTGTGCTTTTAGCTTGCCAGTAGATGAAGGGGAATGAAATTCTTCATATTACTGCATAAATTTGCTAGAAGGTTTCATTGTGAAATCATTCAAATTTAATAACAAGAACTTTAACTTTTAGTCAGTGATTCATAACAAGTGTACTAATATGTTTAAGTTTGTAAATGTCTGTATTCTGTTTTCTTGATAAATACAGTTTGATCACTTTATTAGACAGGTCTAGCATTGTTTTCTAACAGGAAGACAATTTTTCACAAAGAATTATTAAAAATCAGTTAGGTTTTCTTTTTCCAGTTAAAATAACGGAGGCATGAAAACTTGCCAAGGTCTGTGTACAATATGTACATAATTATGCAGTGATTGTAGTGTGTTTTAAATTTAATACCCTTTGCAGAATGGTTTTTGATTGCTTGATATATTTCATGCTGCTAGTAAAAGCAGTACTATATGTGCTCTGTCTCAAAATCTCAGTCACTGATCATTTTTATTGTCATTTATAGTCCTGCAAATGAATTCTGGTGGATCTTCTTGAATTTTTTCTAGTAGTCCCAACCCAAATCTCTTCCTGTTACTGTTGGCTGGTGAGGGTGCTGAAAGGAAAAATAGTAAGGAAGCACAGCATCTGGAAATTACAGTGTGGTCAGTATGTTTGTGTGATAAACTTCATAAGCAGCTCTCTTTTCCAAAACAAGCCCATGCAAGCTTGTTGATGAAGTAGGATGTTACTGGTGCCTTGTTTCCAGACAACTCTCTCTGAACCCAGAGTGTGTCTGGACGTGTAGAAAGTCTCGTTCTAAATGTTTTGCTCAATTTCTTCACTGACCCTTAATTTTATTGCATCCACAGCTAAGGATGATACATGCCTGATAACTGTCTTTTCTGTAAAGTATTCCAGGTATCCCTATGGCATTCAATGCTTCACTCTGGGGAATCCATTTGGAAGTTTTCCTCTTCTTTCCCCCTTCAGCTAAGCATAAGAATTATTTATTTTCATTCAGGATCCTTTGAAAATGCACTTTGAGGAACTTCCATCATTTCCCAAGGCAGGAATGTGGTTTCATTTTATTTTATTCTTGAGAGGGAAAAATGTCTCTAGTAAATACATTCCTTTAAGTATGATGAAAATGAGGCCTTGTTTAATAAAAGTCTTTCCCCTGGCTTCAGTATAATTTATTACCTTTTCAGTGAAAAAAATAAATTTAAAGGGCAGATGAAAGCTCTCTTCATTTTTCCAAGAATGGCCAGAAAGGGGTAGACCTTAAGTGGTTCTTGTACTTGTGTTCAATTTTTCATTTAAAAAAATTATAAACAAAAAATTAATTCTAGTTGCTTGCATAGGTTTTGTCCTTTTCCCAAGAAGCTTCTAAAAATGAATGGCAATGGCAAAAGTAGGTATATTTCTCAACAGGCCCTGAGAATTGATTTTTATTTTCCATTAATTTAATAATAGGATTTGGAAATCACACCTTGACCCTGAAAAACATAATCCAAGATTTTCACTTGGATCCAGGTAAAATAACAAAATGCTGACTCAGGAGTGATATTCACTTTCTGAAAATCCACACGAAATCAAAATTAATTGGCAATGTGTTATATCTGAGATCAGACTCTGCTTAGCAGTGCTACATCCACAAGTGAGTACTCACCAGCCAGGGCTTCTCCAAAACAGTGCAGATGGGCATGTTTTGTGGGACATTTGCTCTGAAAGAGAGGCCTTGGTAAACTTGGCTGAATACCCAGAGCAGAAATTGTTACCAAGAGGAAATTTTGAAAATGAATATGTACAGGAAGGCTTACTGTAAAATGCCAGCACGTGACCAAGTCCTAGTGATCTCTCAAAATCTGAGAATTTTGAATTGGAAGAGAAGATGGGAACACGTCCTTTCTTTAGGAGAGGCAACAACAGTGCTTTTACAAAATGGCTGCTCATGACATAACATTTTTGTCCTCTAGAAAGCACGTAGTTGCATGGGGATTTTGCTTCTAAATTATTTGATTATTTTGTTCACTAACTTTCCAGATTATATTTCTTGCCCCCTCAGCTAAAACTGATACATCCTTGGCAGCTCTTAAAGCAAAACATTTGCAATCTGAAGGTATGGGGTAGGGTCAATGTCCAGCCACTGGCTTCTGTTTTCACCTTCGTGACACCATTTGTCTTTCCTGTGTTTCAGCAAACACCACCCAAGTGCTAAGCCAAATTTACAGCTAGACCTCAGCTTCAGAAATTATGTGAACAAAAATGCCAGCTGTTAGCTCTGTCTCATTGTAAAACTGCACTCAGTGAGGCACTGAACTATTGTTTGTTTCCACCAGTGGAAAGCACTGACAACAACAGACTGTTTTGTGCAAGAGAAGCAGTGGTGCTCCTCCTGCATTGCTTCATTGCACATGAGCAGTGTGATTGAGTATTCTGGCCTGTTTGTTTTTCCTGGGGTAATCCATGAAAACAGAAGAATCACAATTTTCAGTATCAAATTATTTTTGCCTTTATAGTTTCAATGAAACTGTGGCTCTTAACATCAAAGCACAGAGTCACTGCTGATGACAGCAAAACTTGCTGAGGTATCTGAGGTACAGCTGCCAGTCAGGGCAGTGGGAAATGGTCAGCAGTGAATGATAGCTTTCAAGCAGCAGCCATGCTTCCATTCTTCTAGCCTCAACATGAAAAGAATGTTCAACAAACAGGCTTTGTTTCTCCATTTTTAAAAATAAATTTATTTAGAATCTGAATGTGAAAGGAAAATATGATTATGAGTTCTTCTGGTAGCAGCAGAACAGTTTCCTATTTTCATGTTTCATACTCATGTTGTCACTGAGCTCACTGAAGGACTACTTTTTTTTTTTCTTTCAAAGATCTTTTCAGGGTTTTTTCTTTCCTTTTTTTTCCCCCCAGCCAGTCCACCATAAGTTTGTCTCATACACTTACACCTTTGATGCCCTTCTTTAAAGCTGGACACAGCACCATCAGAAGGTCCCCATCCTTTCTGCAGTTCTCACTGGGGAAAACTTTGTGTCACACTTTTACTTCCCTCAGCATTAGAAATTGTCTCTGCAGTTCATTTTCCAGTATCCATATGGAGAAATGCTGATATTGTGTCCAGGTGTGCTGCTTGTGCAACGTGACAGGTCCACTGGTGGACACATATCCTTTCCCATCAGTGGGCAGAGAACAGCAAGGGCTCAGAGCTGTTATGGAAGGTCATAATAATTCAGGAGCTTTGACACCATTTGTTAATCTGAGGCATTTAATTTCCACACTCTGGTGTTGTCCATCTGTCTGTGCCATTTAGTGATGTGCTGGAGCAAAGGGAACTGCTGTAAGTGAAAATCCTTGATTTCCAAACCCACCAGCAAACAGGAGGAATTTGAACAGGGATGAGTGTTTTGAAGTTTGTGGATAGGGCAATCTAAAGTTTTGCAGCTGGGAAAGTGGGAACTTGGTCTGTAAAACTGCCCTATACACATCTGCCATGGGGGTGGCCATCTGCTGCTGTTAGGAGAGTTAAGCCTCTTGTGTGTTGCAGAGGTTGAAGTAATTAATTCCTTGATGGCAGCATTAAAAGCCTGTAAAGTTACTGTAAAGAAAAAAGGTTGAGATGTGCTTGAGAGGAGAAAGAGAGAGAAATTCTGTTGCATTTTTTTGTGCTTGAGTAAGAGCTATCTGCCTGGGTCTTTCTTACTTTTAATAAAGTACTTGGTATCTGATTACAAGTTTGTTAATATAACCATAGATATGCGAAAACAGTTAAGATTTTTGAAATATCTTCCTTCATGAAAGAAGTCATCTCCTGAAGAAAAGAGAGGGGATTTAGCTGTTAAGAGGAGAGAAAGCTGCCAAGCTCCCCTGGACTCAGTACCTTCCTTGTTCTTCTAAAAGCAGTTTTGAGGGAGCTGTTTCACATCTTCTGGTATTGATATAACCTCAGAAAGAACTTGTTCTGACATATGGCATTGATAATTCTCATCTTCCCTTGTTTTAAGTTGCTTTAAGGTGCTCATTTTTCACTTTTCTAAAGAAGTGCAAGGAGTAATTTAGAGATGAATTTCCTAAGCAAAAGCTCAGTATATAGAGAGTAAAAAATTATTGTATAAAGCTATTATGTATTTGTAGAATGGTTGCCACTTTCTTCGTTTAAATAGGCCAAAACTGAAAACTGGATAGATGCAATGTTGTGGGACAGGTCTAAGGGTGCTGAGTGCCCAGGGATAATCACTTGCTGCCTGATACTCAGCCCTGTGAGCACACCTGCAGTTGCATTTTGTATTTACCCTCCTTCAACAAGGAGAGAGTAGTATCAGAGTATGCTGTAGCTTGACTTCTTTCCTACTGTTGTCACACACACAAAAAAAAGAAAAGGTAAAGTGAATACATATTGGTTAATAGACTATAATGGCCCTGCAGACCTTGGGGACTGAAAATGGTCCTTCACTGAGGGTGATCTGCATCTGATCCTTGTCAATTTAGCCAAAGTTCTGCACGAAATGAGTTGTGTGGGTTTCTGTCTTTCCAGCAGAAAAGCTTGGCTTGGTTCACTCTTTGGGGAGGAGGGATCAACTTAAGTAAACAAACGAAGCAAAGTACTTAGCTTGAAATAAGTAATGCAGCATTCTTTAGGTGAACCTTCACCCAATTCACCCATCAAATACCTGAGTGCTGCACTCACCATGTGGAGTGCTGTTATAAAGCAGAAGGCTTTCAGGTGCACTGGCCTTGCCCCACCAAGTAGGGTGAGAGGTGTAGAGCCGTATGCACTCCAGAAATACGAGCTTTTCCAGAGAACACAGGACTGATTGATGCTGTTTCCTATGAGATTTTCCTTTTATTTAATTTTTTTTTGATTCTTCACCCTCCTGCCTCTCCTTTCCCTCTGTTCTCATCTCGCCACTCTCTTTATTTATAACTTTATCCCTGTGGCCTTGTCCCTGTTCAGCTGGCAGGCAGGAGCAGCACCTCTGAGAGCCAGCCTAACAGCCATGGGAGCCTGAGCTGTCAGAGGATGTTCTGGGGCCTTTGCAGTAGAGACCACACTGTCCTGGCTTGTGGCATGGCATAGAACAGCAATTCCAGGCTTATTTCCAGAAAACAAGGTTTAGCCAGCCACCTTCCTGCAAACCTCTGTCATAGGCATAAATATCCAGTACACAGAGATTTACTCTTAGAAAGAAGAGAATTTTTTTTTTCCCTGAAGTATTAGAACCAGGTTGTGAAATGACAGGACCATCTGTTCCATTTTTACCCTGCCAGTTCACCATTTAGGCCTCTGATTGATTCATCTCTCTGATTGAAGGACAGAAGTACCTCAGCAAGAGGAGCATTGAGTACTTTGCCTGCTGGGTAGGCAGCTGTTTGCTTCCCAGCTTCCCTGACTATGCTGATCCAAGAAAGGGGGGCACCAGGATGCAGAAGAGCCTGCCATCTTTGGCCACTGGGCAGGCACAGGTCAATTTACTATTGCTGCTGAGATTTTGGGGATCTAGGGGTTGAGTTTCCTTGCTTGAGTAGCTCCCTCTGCATCCACAGGAGCTCACAGAAACCAACCAGGGCTCAGACATATCCTCTGGTTAAAGGTGCAGAGGATTCATGACTTTCCAAGGCTATAACCTCTCCTCAGGGATCTGGGAAATTCAACATCAAAAAGATACCTTTTTTAGACTTTATTTTATTTCATTTTAGTAGTTGTCTTGAACTTCCAGTTCCTAAGTCCAGGACTTGATTGACCATTAGTATTTGAAGAAGTAGATTGCCATAAATAATGGCTGGTTAAGGTTTGATCCATAAGGAAATTGCACCTGTTTGAATATTTACCATTGGGAAGCATATAGAGCCACAGATGTAGCAATTTTCTAGGATAAAATGCATACAACTGTGCCTCAAATTCCAAAATCTCCTGCATTTAAAATGAGCTGAGAGAACTGGCTGAAGCACGAGTTCTGCATTTGTCTGTATAAACACAAGGATTTCTCCTGCAAGTACTGTTGAAATCTTAGCAGGGACAGACACAAACCAGATTGCAAACCTGGCCTTGACCTTGAAAACAGTGATGAAATACATTAAAACTTTGACCACAAACCGTTCATAAGCTTTTTATGCACTTCATTTTAAAACAATATGCCTTTCTCCCCAAAGTTTGCAGTCTCCTGTGTCCACAGGATATCAAGAATTACCCTTGACTCATACAGGACCAGGAATCTTGCAAAGTGTCTCTGATGAGATGTCTTCATGGCATATTGCACTGTTGAGTGCAGATTTTCCCCAAACAAAGAAAATATTACACTTGCCAAGGGCTTTATTAGAGAAGCTTGACATCCTTTTCATTTGAAATTTAAGTTCACTGCCTCTTTTTGCTGCAGTTGCTTTCAAACTGAAGAGACAAATGTCTAATGGATGCAGCAGTTTCACTGAGCATCTCCTCAGATGTATGTAAGAAAGCAGAAAGCACAACAAATAAAAATATCAGCCCAAGCAGAAAGCTTCTGATACTGTTGTAAAGAGTTAAGTTGGTTTTTTTAACAGAAAGTAGTGTGAGTACAGTGCACAGGCTCTAGTACCCTGGTAGAATTGCCTAAAAATCTGCTATTTTGAAGGCAGCATTTTGCAGCAGTGTATTATAGTGGACTTATGTGTGTGCTGAAATCTGTGATAGTAAGAGATGTTTGTTGCCACATCTTGAAACCATATCCTCCACTACTGTGACACAGACTGACCACTTCTGAAAAAACAAGCCAAGTCCACATGCTTTGAAGATGGGTAGTGTGTTTTTTTGTTGTTCTATTCCTCACACCTCAGAAAAATAAAACACAAAGTGCTTGGAAACTGTGCCAGGCACATTGCAGCATTTTGAAGACCTGTGAAGAGTGTTGTTAGTCTAGCAATAGGTTTGGAAGCTTGATGAACCAACATGAGAGATATCAATAGGAGAAATATCTGGAAATATTGAATGATTCAGTAGCTCAGTTCATGTATTAATTGTTCTTCAATTTAGATGGAGGACTTGTGTTAAAATATTTTCACCCTTTTTGATTAAAGGGTATGTGTGTATACTGTAGTTTGTGCCCTTGGCATGAGGATTTTCCAGGGGACCTCTCATTACTGTGACCACAGCTGCCCTCTTTGTGGCAGTGTCTTCTGGCTCCAGGAGTTGCTTGGAGTTCATGAGCACTCAAGAGCTGATAAAGACACCTCTGTGATGCTCTCACATTAAGACTAAGGCAAACTTTTCTGACACATGAAGAGTAAGGAAATTTAACAGCCTTTAAGGAAAATAAACAGCCCTGTTCCAGCTGGTCCTCAGATATCAAAGGGGCTGGTGGCAGCTGGACTTAGATTCTGGGTCCTAGGCAATTCCACACCAAGTAACAGAAATACAGGGGCAGTGCAGCACTCTAAATCCAGTCATGTTCAGTAAGAACTACTCCAGTTACAGACTCACACATAGAACAATACCATACAATACACTATAAGCCTAGTCATGGCCAGTGCACCCTCACAGCCAGAATAAAAACATCTGATGGCATTCAACAGCTCTCATGGCCAGGTACAAAACAGTGTCATTTCATGAGCAGCAGAGATATCGGTTCTTCATGGATTGCTCATGATCAATACACTCTCTGTGGAAGCATGCGTGAATGCTTAAAATATGAATCATACAGAAAATATTACAATATTGGCAACAAAAGCATTGAATTGTGAGATGAATATATACACTAAAAGTGTGATGACAACATAAGCTAGCTTTCTGAATTGCCCTTAGTAGAGCACTCAGTGTAGCTGAGTCTGACCCAATACGTGCTCCTTCAGCTGAGGAGATGTGTACAGCCCACTGACCATCCCGGGATACACTGACAAAGGACAGCCAGGGAGGAAGATGGAGAGCTGGAAAGATATGTATGGCTCTCTTCTGCCATTAACAGCTCTTGGGGTTGTCTCATCCCACCTGGCTGACACATCTCAATACAGCATTTCTCTGGAAAAGACTGAGCTTTAAGTCAAATCCATAAACTTTTAGATGTGTCTGTTGCAGTGATGTGCAGTGCCCTTGCAGGCATTGGTACCTCTGCTTCTCCCTTTCCCTGTGCTCATGGACAGGGTTTTTATGGTGGCCCCTGTACAGGGTCATCTCACTGCTTATCTCAGAGCCTTCTCACAATGTCTACTGCAATTTGCAAACCAACTCATTTCCTCACTTATTGATGAATTTGCTCTTGCCTGTGCACTGCACCATCTACTGTGAGTTTTCCACTCACAAAAGCTTGCATTGCAGCAACATTCAAGCTCAGACTTCACAGCTAGCAGCAGTGTTTTACAGCCACAACTGAACCTTGGGAGATCTCTGCATTCAACCCTCTCCCATCAACCCTGAACTCCTGCACAAAGTAACCCTTATGAATATGGCAATTGGTCTGTCACGCAGAATAAGAAGGAGGAGACGAAGAACATCCAGGCTGTGGATCACTTACAGGTGCCTTTTTTGTTGGTTAGTTGTTTCTTTATGAAGCTATAATTGCAGCAACATGCTGCTATAATTGCATGAACATAGAACACACCAATGCCAGCAAACATCAGAAAGGTGGATTTTAACAGCAGCAGTTTTAATCTCAAAGGAGCTCCCCTGCTCACAGAGAAAACATGAAATCCAGTACCATCTGAGAGAATAACACTGTTTATAACTTACTGGAGCAAAACTCTCCTATTTGAGGAGGGTAAGAGGGGTCCATCAATGCTGCTTCTCCCCAGTCTTACTCATTCCCTTCCCCAGGCACACACAGCTTGGGTTTTACAAAACCCCATGGTTCAGGTACTGATGCCAGCTCCTGCAGCCATGGGTCAGGTGGGAGAAGAGCAGAGCTCTGTCAGTAAGGGAGAAGGGTGTCTGCTTTGTAACCAGGACCTCTTGTGCATTGGAGCACAGAACTCAGCGGCCTCAGAGACTTGTCTGGCCCCGCAACACTGCCGGCTGTGCAAAGTGCTCCACCAGCCTCGCACACGGGAGCCACAAAACTCTGATTACAGTAGCAGCGAGAGAAAACTGTCCTGCACAGACCATGTCACTTGCCCTGCACCTGTAGCACTAATAGTCTTCTTAGCCACTGCTGCTGCATTCTTAAAGGGAGTCGAGATGGTGAAACTTGAATGTGCCTTCTCTAATTACTGCAATTAAAGACAAGAGGACAGACAATGAAAAATATAATTAGTGAGTGCATGTTTTCAGAACAATATGTGCTGAAAATACCGTGAAATCAACAAATTTTCAGAAGGTCAGTCTGTTCATAGGTATGTATTCTTTTGCTCACAGATAATTAATGAGCATGATGACAATATCAGGGTTTGGATGGCAGTACAACAGCAAAAGCACCAATGCTAGTAAAATGCTTGTGGTGTCACTGGATGCCTAAGGAAGCTGAATGCTCATTATTTTGAAGGGCAGATAAGTGGGCTCATCCCTTGTTGCTTGCCTCTCCTAGAAGATACCAGAGACAAATAAATCTCTGCTCTTTTTCTCCCCTTATACTTTGCAGAACAGTAAGAGCCCCGCAGACAGAGTTTGCAGTGGTGGTTGGTGTGGCTTCTTATTATTGAAGGCACAGCTGTGATCAATCTCCAGGCTGTAAAGTTAAAGAGAAGGAACTGGAATCATGGGCTTTTCCTACAGCACTGAAATGACCCCTCTGCCTTGCATTCATCCCTCATTTAGCTAGCCTGACTTTGCTAGGGCCACTGCTCTGAGCTCTGTAGAAAAATGAGAAGCCAGCAAGTATCATTTCAAATGAAGTCCTGCAAAAGCTGATCTAAGTTTGCCTCAGGGCTTTTTCTTTATGCATCTTCCCCGCACACTGCTGCTGTGTTGGAGTTTACCTCAGTGTTGCCTGAATATTCCATTGTTAAAAAATTTTAAAAGAAAATAAAGTAATCTCTGAGTGGTGTCCTTCAGTGCAGTTAGGAGAGATCTTTGTTGAAAAAGGAAAAAAAAAGCTTTGTATTTCATTTAGAACAGCAGAGGTACTTCTTAGAAGCAATTAATTTGCTGAATAGAAGGATTTTGCAAGCAGTTTTCTTTCAATGTACTAATTGCTTGTTTATCTCTTTTTTTAAAGCCCAAAAATTCCTCAGTGGAGGGCCTTCTTGCCTGGAAGGTCTCAGTTTATCTCATGCAGTTTCCTGTTTGCTTTAGGCGCAAGCCTACAAGTATCTGCTGAAACAAAACAAAAAAACAGAGTCCTGGAGATGTCTTGCAGATTCATACATCAGCATGTCTGTCCCAAAATAATCTGATTGAATTACTGAGCAATGATGAACTAAAACATCAGAACGACCCTACTATTTTGGCGGTGTGTTGGAGCAGTACCTAGTGGAGGTGCTTTGATTAGTTAGCATTGCAATAAAGCCTATTTCCTGTGCCCCCAGTTTCTGTCTCCTGGGCATGCACTGGTAATACTGAGCAGTGCTGGTGGGCACAGCCTTTCTGCTTGGTGCGGGACATTTTTTTCAACATGGAGCAACACAAAAGCTGGGAGCAGGAATTGAGGGGCACCCACAGGTGAGCTGCAGGCCTGCAGCTGCTGAATGTAATGCAAGGGGAAATTGCCTTTGTGGTTTGGTGGCAGTCTTGGTCCTTTGGTTCCTCTTCCATCCGGGAGCAACAACCGATGTTGGGCTAGCTCGGTTTCTATTTCACAACCCTGTATCCACTGTATTGTTTAAAGCAGAAGGACACAATACAGTAGATGGCCTAGGCATACTGAGACCTTATTTTGAGGGCTGATAACCTTGCCAAAACTTCTTGTGGGTTTCCACAGAGTGTGGAGGAGTCTTTTGTTTTCCTTTCAGAGGTTGGCTTTCAATGCAGCTGTAGCAATTGCAACTGTTTGTTTTTGCAATTCCTTGTGGGAGTTAGTGGAGTTACAGCTTCTTTGATGGCTGACTCCCTGCTTGTTGGCTGTCCCCTCCCTTGGAGCAGACATCCCAGCCCTGCACCTAGAGCCTGTTCACAGAGAGAGGTCAGGGCAGCGTGCTCCACAGACACGCTTTGTGGTGGCACAGGATCAGTCAGAGGGGATTAGACAGCTATAAGGGCCATCCTGTGAAACAGAACAAATTAGGCTTGCTTTCTGGATGCCTCATCACTGTCTGCATGAAGTCTCAGGCATTCCAAGTGTGAAGCAAATGTTTTCACAGGTATTTTCTGTCTCTAGCAGCTATTAATGTGATCTGTATGATATGTCATTATCTGCCTCATCTGATGGAACTCTTGCTAGTGTGGTTTTTGAAGGTACAGTTCTACCCTGCTGTACATAATGATGATGTGCATATTTACCAGATCACCTTGGTCCACATCTTAAAGAATTGTTTAAATTGTCTTTTCTGTTTTGAAAAATTCTAGATTGTTTAATTTTCAGCTGGCAAAGATTTTACACTGGATGGCCTATAAACCCCTTACCACTTGAGGACTGAAGTCCATGGAAAGCAGAGAGTGCTAAATGGGAAAGAGTTTCACGTTCAATGGCAGGTCCATGGGCAGCCTCTATGTGAGCACAGCCATGAGCTCTGCCCTGGCAGCAGCTCCTCTTCTCTGTGTCACTGTGAGAAACAAGTTGACATTGACCTTAGGCTGAAGACAGGTGACAGAAGAGAATGATTACTGTTGTCTTTGACAGTCTCATTAGAGAGGCCAAGAGTTCAGTGGGAACAGAGGCTCATGCTCATGCCCAGCAGCAGAAGACCCAGGACAAAGCTGAGCAGCAGGCAAGGCATGCTACAGAGAAAGCAGCAAAGTTAACACCTCTGCTTTCCTTGCATGGTAGATAGGGGCTGGATCTAAGTGACCTTTGTCTGGCACTTCTCATGAACACCCCTGAAAGACATGAAGGTGGCTGGGAGTCAGCCCATTTTTGGCACTGACAGTTATGTCACTTTTCTGCTGCTATTCAATTGCTCTTTCATGAGAGGGAAGGAGTAAGGGAACTGAAAGTTAAGAGACTTAGCACCATTTTTTTAACTTCATCATTGTTGTCCCTTGCTATATATAGCCAAAACCTACAGTCCTTCATAGGGACACTGGAGCAAACTGTCTGCCAGAGGTCAAAGGAGTCACATCCTCAGAAATATGCAGATTGAGTAACCTTCAAAATAGCATGATAGTGTGCTTTTTTGTGGTTTCAGAGGCTATTTATATAGTAGTCAGCCAAGTGACTGAGGATGTGGTGCTAACACAGTGCAAGCACTATTCTTTGGTGCTTTTAGGTGCCATACTTTTCTTAGCAGAGGTTAAATTTGGAACAGGAGAGCAGCAGCCAAAGGTAGAAGACTGTTCCTGTAAGCCAATGGAAACACAAGAATCTGTTCTGTATGCCGAATCAAGCTCACATCTCCAAAAAATGCAGCGGTTTGGGGGAAGCTTAGTGGTAGGGAGAAGGCACATCACTTGTCTAACCCAGGAGCAGTTCTAGTGACTACTCTGTAACTCAGTGAGATTTGGATGGCCTCGTTTGTAGTCATGAGGAGGTAGCTGCATTTCCAGGGTTTTACACCCGTGTGTCCTGCTGAGAGAAAGAGCTAGCTGAAGATTCACCTTTTTTCCTCCAGATAATGCATGATTTGGCAACGTGATTCTTGATGATATGACTCGAAAGAGAGGCTAGATTTTATTAGAGCCCTCTTCTGTTTTTGCCTGAAAACTTTAAATCAACATAGATTCTGCTGTAATAAACTTCAAAAAAGGAAATTACAAAGAAGCTACTCCTGGAATCCATCAGCAGCAGTGAAACATTTCCAGTCCTGTTCACTGAACTTCTTGTTTGAAGTATGGGAAATGCTGTTGTTACTACACTGAAATTATATGTATCAAGACAGCAAACATCCTAATGGGAAATCCCAAGGAAACTGTGAGAGCCAAAAGGTAGCTGCATCCCTTTAAACAATGTCTCATCTTTACAGTATGGAAATGCAGAACAAAACCTGTATTTGCTGCCCCAGTTACCAGACTCATCTAGATAATTTTAAAAAGGTACATACAGAATTAAGCGCCAAAACCTGGAATTTACCCTTTTGACAATCTGTAAGTATATACTTACCACAATCAAGACATGAGTCTTGATTCACTCAGCACTTCTCCTGTGATGTGCAATGCCACATCTGTCTGCTCCCCTCTGTTTTAGCAGTGCCATTTGTAGGTGCCTCCCTGATGGTCTGATAGCCTGAGCAATGTCTGAATGACCTTAACACTGCTTGGGTGGTGAGGTGTGCAGGCAACTCAGTATAGTGCCATGCATGTGCAGGCAGTCCAGGGCTGCTTCTGCTTTAAGGCAGTAATTTGGTTTGTTATATTCAGGTGAGGAGTAGAAAGGCTTTTCTGACTTGTCTATACTAATTTGTCCAAAGACAGGCAGATTTTTCTGAGCAGATTTATCCTAGAGTGTCATTCCCTTATCCATAGGGGCTTACCCTGTTGTCCACTTCACTTTGGACCTTGTGCTCTTTGTTTTCTCAGAGAGGCACAGTTGTCAGCATGGATTCTGCTTCTTAGAACTGTTTTGTTTAATTTTAAGGCTTAATGCAATTCCCTCAAAGGATATCTACCACAGCTTAACCAGACAGCTATAATCAGGTAAATGTTAATATGGCTATATAAATAAAAAGCACACACAGTTTTCTTGCTGTTGAGGTAGAGCTGGTGTACAATATAGTCATTTTCATTATTTCTACCCCTTGGTAACACTTTCTCCTACTCACAGTCTGGTATTAGCATGGGAGAAGCAAATTTTATTCCTATTAAGGAAACCAACAGAGGCTAATATTTTTCTTCTAATATCATTAGTTTAATCTTATGTAAGAATCAAGGCAGTCCTTTACATATTAAATTGCATCCACCCAGGCTTCATTTGGAATCTTGTGTTGCAACTGGAGCTTACCCAAACATAATACTAGTAACACTTAATGTCCTTAACAACAAAGGAAAATACAATTAAACAATCTCATGTAGCAAAGTTGTTTGATGTCTGCTAAACATACTGGTATTGTTTGAGCGTAGCTTTGGGACCATGCCTGGGAAAGGAGCAGAGTGCCTCAGAGGGTATATGGATTTCTGTAGGAAAAGTGGGCAGAACAGGGCATTTTCTATGGCCATATTCAATAATTCATGGCCATGAATTATTTTTCTGTGATGGGAAACTGCAGCTACTAGAAAAGCAGCAAAACACCCAAGTCCCAGGCACACTGAACATTCCTTGCAGAGGCAGGCAGAGGAGAGTCTGGTCTGTGAGCCCTGCTTGTAGGGTGCCTGCTGTCCTGCTCCTGCCTCAGATGACCCCTTGCAGTGAGCCTTCACTGCTGCAGAGGCATGTTCATGTGTCAGGAGACCTGGTGGCCTCCAGCTGCCCCACATCTGGGACCTGAAAGCCTCACCCAGACCCTTCAGACAGGATCCTCTTGCTGTTCCTCTTCTGTCCCCCACCTGAAGTCCCAAGTCATTCCTATGAGCAGTCAGGGCCCCTAAAGAGAATCCTGGCTGAATTAGGACTTGAGGATGAAAACAGGTTGCCAAGTATGAGCTAAAGGCTATTGATTGGACCCATTAGAGCAGATTCAAAGGAGGGACAAGGTGATCAGAGGGCTGGAGCAGAGGCTGACAGCATTGGGCTTGTTCAGCCTGAAGAAGAAAAGGCTCTGGGAAGAAATTGGAGCAGCTCTCAGTACCAGAAAGGATCCTTCAAGAACGCTGAAGAGGGACTTTTTACAAGGGCATGGGGTGACAGAAAAAGTGGGAATGCCTTCAAATGGAAAAGGAGTAGATTTAGATTAGAAATTAGGAAAAAATTCTTTACTATGAGGCACTGGAAAGGTTGCCCAGAGAAGCTGTAGCTGTCCCATCACTGGAAGTGTTGAAGGACAGGGCCCTGGGCACCCTGATAAAGTGGGTGGCATCCCTCCTCATGGCAAGGGGTTAGCACTAGATGATGTTTAAGGTCCCTTCCAACCCAAGTCTTTCTAGGATTCTGTGAGTCCTGCTTCTAGTTTTCCCCAGACATCTCTTGCCTGCTTTTCTTTGTTCCATGACCCAGGGAGACCTGTACCAGGAGCCCCTTATCAGCTGAACTACACGTTCATTTTCCAGCCAAGTTAACAGCACTGATTTGGGACTGTAGGAGTATTTATTTCCAAGTTAAAGCATAAAGGCTTGACTAGAACACCCAAAAATTGAAAAAGACGCCAAAATTTCCTCTGTGTGTCAGGTTTTTTGGCAACAGAGAAGCTCCACAAGGACTACTGTTCGTCTTTACACAGAGAAAAATAATCAGATTGCTTTGGCAACAGCCAAGCTTTTATTCAGACGTGAGCTTCAGATATCTTTATGAATTTAGTTATCAGTTGGAATGCTGACCACTGGCATTTAATGACTTCCTGTTTTTGTCTAAAATGCTTTCTATAGATAAAAGGCTTACTTTCTTCCTTTGCAGAGGGGCAGAGCACCATCTCTCTCCTGCAGTTACTAGATCAGGAGGAAATCCCAATTTTCTTGTTTTGAGGGATTCAAATGGATACAGATAAATTGCAACAGGATTAGACTTTTGCTTTTATTTTTGGAATGCATTTTGCACATTCCTCTTTGCAAGGTGTTCTGTAAAACCATTACAAGTATGTTCTGAAAGAGGACTATTCAAACACCTTTGGTTTGCAGGTATCAATTAAGAAACACTCCTGGTCTCCTCCATGTGCACTAGCACTTGAGTTCTCCTTCAGAGATGTCAGCTGTGGAATACTTGAGGGCGGCTGGATCAGCTGGCCAAAATCCAGTAAATGCATTTTGCAAGACTGTATGAGGCAGGGAGTTACATCAAGTGTTAACCTGGGCTAGAGTTTGGCAAGCACCCATGAAATAAGCAGGTCAATTCTGGTGGCTTGCAACTGCCCAGTTTCATTTTCTCTTCAGTTTTATTTTGTTATTGGTCCTCCCTAGGCTTTTCTTTCTGTTTGCTGTTTCAAAAATCCAAAGCTTTAGGTGCTGGAGAGATACTCAAGAGCTTGGAGACCATGTGGCATTGGAAAGGTCCACATCTAGTGGCAGGCTCTGTGGAAAGGCTGCCTAGTGTGTCCAGGTGGGAAGACATGCAGCAGAGAGGATCTCCAGAAGGAAGGCAAGAGTGTGAGTGTCAGCATATCCTGCCTCCAGCACATGGCAGCGAGTTCTCGGGGCAGGAAGCACAAGGTGCTGCAGAGAGCGAGCCCACAAAGCTTCCCACAGCTGCCACTTGTCAGTCCGGCTGAGGGAAACCTGCAGTCGCCACCTCTGGTCTGGACTTGCAAAGAGAAGCAGGGAAAGAAGATGAAAGGTGTTGGCCCACCCTGAGATAAGGCAAGGTGTGATTGCTGTAGACACAGTCCTACTGACCACAGGTGCTTTGGGTCTGAGAATGTCCATGCTCAGAGACGGTGGTGGTGCAGGTAGTGGTGCCAATGGAGTTGTTGGCTAATGGTTGTTGTCAGCTCCCTGTGAAACACCATGACAGGTCAGGTGTTTCTTCAGCTGACCCTTTGTGTTGCAGGTGTATGTGCCAAAGTGTGTCTGGTTGAAAAGAAAGACTTTGACTAGAGATTTCACCAATATATTCGTATGTTTTTCTATGATAAATTGTTAGGAACAATGTGGTGATGTGAGTACTGGAAGAGAATGGGTAGAGCAGAGTCTGGCCAGCCTGTAGCAAAGGAGTCTGAGTGCCAGCAGAAGTATCACTGGTGGTCAAGATGGTGAGTCTCCTTAGAAAGAGGTTTTTACTTTATTTTTTCTGAAATGAAAGAAGGTGATGGATGAACAGACACATGTGAAACATTAAATATTAAGGCCCAGGAAGAGGTGGTGCTTACTTACACAGGACTTCACTCTTTGGAGTCAAGGCTTGCTGCTCCTCCCAGACCAGCCAGGGCACAGGCAGAGCCCCAAGGCTGCTTTCATGTTAAGTCATTAAACCAGACAAATGTGTGAAGATGGAAACAGATGGGTTCCTCAGATGGTTTGTTGACAAAGGTAGCCATGCCTTAAGCACCAAAAGAATTCTGTGCACCTTCAAAGGTGAAGACAGATGTTTGAAGCAGACACATTCTGTATTCATGCTGAGAAGAGGAAGCACGTTTTTGAGCAAAACATGATTTCTCTGAACCTACACAATCCAGAAATTATTTTGTATAAAGTCTGGCCAAACTTGCCAGCTGAAATTCCCAGAACAAGATTCAGGAAGATGTGGGATTGTGTGTGTGCAAGTAGTGTGGAGAAGGTAGGAAATCAGCGATCTGATGCAATACTAGCAGAACCAGTTTCTTCTAAAATCCCTTTACAAACAATGGGTACAGTAGACTGAAAAATCTCCCAAACTTGTCAGTTGCAGAATTCATGTGCAGTTAAGGTATTTGATAAAGCTGAGGTTAGCGTTTTATCTATAACTTGCACATTTAGAGCTGTTCAGCTCACGGGAGACTTGAACACAGATCCCTAGATGTGAGGCATATACAGTTTTCTGAAAGACAAGCTGGTGGCTTTATCACCCAGCTCCTCTCATATGCTCTCTAATTGTGTATTTTCCCCTACATGCTCACATCCTCTTGTTTCAAATCACCTGAGAGAAGTATATGTAAGATAGCGCTGCATGAATATGGATGTATTTACCTTTGTGTTGTTTCCCATTCCCTGTTTTACACTGCCATCCTCTCTCTCTTTCTGGAGGCACCTCCTCTTTCTTTCACACACCATCCCACAGAGAGATAAGTGTTTGGCTTGAAGTACAAAGGCACTCATAGTCCTAAAGTCTCCCAGAGGCATGTCAGAGAAGGCAGCATTTTACAATCAATCAAAAACTGCAGAAGGGGTGTGCTATGAATCTCTCATTCTTTCAGAATTCATACAGCTTCCTTAAATAAAGACACCTTGAATAAATGAAGTTGTTCTAATACCACCTTTTTCAACATGGCCATTCTTACTGGTACCCTGTAGGCAGCTCTCCCCCTTTTTCAAGGACTTTCCTTCACTGTCATCCTCCTCAAGTCTTTTGGAGTCTGTGGATGGAGAGGCAAGCCTTTCATATATTAAGTTCTTCAGAATTTGCCAAGTTTAGCATACAATTATTTTAAATTTATTAATCTGATCCAAATGTGGTAGTCGCATTGTATTTCTTCACATGAAGACTCCATGGGTGGAAGCAAACATTACCCCTATGTTAATTATTTCCAGCAGAAAATGCAAAAAACAGCAGCAACTGTGTTTTCATCCACCAAGAAGTATTAGGTATCTTGTAGTAATGTTGTGTAAAAACTAGGGAAAATTAGGTCAGTCTAGAATTGGAAGAATTGCTCCTACACTCTGTATGTTTACAGCATGATAAATGCTCTTCATGATCTTTGGCATCTATAGGAATCCATTCATTTTAGATTTCATACTCTCATATTTGTGCCAGGGGAAAACAATTCATGGCTGTAAATAAGCACTATTGCTTGCAGTACTTATCTCTATTGATGCTATGCACAAGATCATGCTGAGTGTGATAAGGAGGATTATTGATGCAGTTTACAGATGGCTAGGACATGAAGAAGTGCAGTTGTGTTGCAGCTGATCAGCTTGCTCCTCAGCTAGCATAGCAAGTGGCTTTCCCTGCTGAAGATGGGATTATATCAGTTTGTGGAAAATGCAAGGCACTTCTGCAGCCCTTTTTTGCTATGGTTTTGTTAATTGAAGCAAATATTTCCTCCAGAGCATTGTTTTCAGCCTGCACCAAGTGCAGGAGGACTCTTCTCCCTGTTGGTAGCTGTGGTAACAGTGATAGATAGCAGTGATGCTCAATGTCCTTTCCTCTCTCAGTCACCCTTGTCCCAGAGGAAGGTGGGGTGCAGCTGCCTGTCACAAGTGCCACTGTGAGGGCAGGAGGGGATTTGGGGAGGACAGCAGGTGGACAAGAGCAGGAGAGCAACAGCAGCAGATTATAAATGTTCCTTCAGTTCAGCTGGAATGGATCTTTTCTTTCTTTGATATGTGAGTGCCTTATCCTATTCCTGTAATCTTAAAAAAAAACCTGCAAACACAGGAGAGATTTTTTTTCCTTCTCTCATTCCCTAAAAGAGCCCCTTTCAATATTTTTCCTCTCTGTGTAGACTGAGGAATTTGCAGGGTGAGTGTGAGCCCATGCCAGAAATCAGGGTTAACACACAAGATGAATAGAAGACGGCACGTGAAAAGGACGCAGTATGGTTAAGGCAGACAAGAAGGGTGTTTCAGAATAGGTGTCCATTGACAAGAGCTGCGTCCCTCTGGAGCCTCTGAGGGACAGCAGTGTGTGACTTGGCAGAAGCAGAAGTGCTTCTTTTATTTTGCTCTTTTGAGTTAGAGGAAAACAAAATGTTTGCGGAATAAACACAGACATAGGCTCTCCAAGGCAAAAGACAAAACAAAAAAAAGAAAAGAAAAGAAAAGAAAAGAAAAGAGCACTACTTAGGAAACACTTTGCCTGCTAACACAAGAAGTTTTCATGAGTAGCCATCCAGTCTGGTATCCTAGTAGTGAGGGACTAGTTCATCAGTGTTTATTCTTGTGTAGCTTATTTCTTTTCTGCTGCTGGTTTTTGGAGTTGTTTTCTCTTTTGTTCTCCTGTTCACTGATTTCTGTGTGATTTATCGTGGCTGGTTTCATATGCCTACTGCCTACAACAGTTTTTATTCTCTTGCAATCAAATCTTGCTGTGAGGCCCTGTCACGTTTACCCAATGGTTTCCAACATCCAGCTACCATGGAAACATAATCTGCACTGGTGCACCAGACGAGGGCTCAAGACAGATGTTATGTAGTCATATCATGGTCATTGGAAAGCCCCAGTGGATGTCTGTCACAGCTCTGCAAGACAGACAAAGCACAAGGAGTTGGAGCTTCATTTCTCATTGGGAAGAGAGGTATCAAACAGCAGCAGAAAATTAGATTAGGTCACAAATGCTTTTTTGTAGCTCATATTTCCTGCTGTAAAATGTGCTTCTCAGTCCATAGGGACCCTTCTATTTTTTAAGAAGACGTGCTATTTCTCTGATTCCCTCAGACTTTCCTGTCCAATGGCTAGCCATTCACCCCTCAGCCTGATGGGCGTTTCTTCTTCACCCAGCCCTCTGTGGCCCTGCTCCATGGGAATATTCCTCCTGCTGCAACTGAAGAGCTTGTTCAGCTTCTTGCTGTGCCAGTGCCTTCAAAGCACTTCCAGGGCTGGAGGTAACATCCCAAGGTGCTCTCTGTCCAGGCAACAGTGCCCTTCAACCATCCAAGGACATAAAGTTTGCGCTTCTTTTCAACTTCTTTAGGCTCTCCTAGTGCCATGGTGTGACTGTGGCATATCCACAAAGGTTCAAGTCACTGAATGAAACAGATCTGCTTTGTGTGTCATTGTAATTTGGGTTTGACCAAGTTCGTAAAATGTCAAGATACACCTGGAAATTACTAAAGCTGTACTTTAGGCTACTCCCAGTCCTGATTCTGAGCAGAAAAACATCAATATTTTGGTGTATACCTAAGGCTTTCTAGTATATGGCATCAGAAAGCTTTTGAGTGTCACTGCTTTATTAAATGTGATATTTTTAGGTCTTCATTCTTGGTGAAATCAATTCACAACAGATTTCTGGGAGGGGAAGAATTTAATCTCACTTCCATCTTACTTCAACAAATATTCCAAATAAAAGGGGAAAAAAATTTCTATCTTTGATTACCTTTCAGGAAAAGAATTCCATGTTTAATAGATGAAGTGTCCTAAATCTGAAGTATTAAGAGCCTGACATTTATGTTTTACTTTGTGCCTAACTCAAATATGTCCTTACCATGGAAGAAGCTTCTCAGTATTTTCCAGTGTACCAACAGTTAAATAAAAAGTGAGAAAACCTGAGGCACTTTTGTGTCACAATTTACAAGCACTTAATAGGCTGCCAGAGCCATCAGCATGGGGGGATGTTTTGCTAGGAGCAGAAGGGTGACAACTTGCACAATAGTGACTTCCTTCCAGAGCTGGGTGGGGAGGCAATCTTTGTTTTTATCATTTTTCAGTGTAGCTTGAGCTGCATAGAGCAATTATTTGATTGTTCAACCACAGTCCACTTTTTCTTGAGTGCAGCCAATCCTCAGCACACAGGTTATCAGACCTGTCTTGCACACAGGTTATCAGACCTGTCTGAGATACTGAGGAGCCCAGAGAGGCTCGGGAGCTTCACCTGAGTCTAGTGTTCAGTGCAGTGGGCTGTGGATTGTTCTGGGTGACTTTGGGGCTTTCTCAGGAGCAAATTCCTATCTGCCTCACCATAGAGCTTCT